>VUJU01002000.1:0-44631 GCA_009835225.1 Aphis craccivora
GTGGTCGTTCTTTAAACGCTTTAACGACGTACTCACGAAGTGCAAACGCTCGTTTAGACCCATCCGTCGGAAACCTTACCCAGTCATATAGTATAGCATAGTATAAAGTATACACATCGTAAAGATTATATGCTATAGTGTGCCACAAAGTATAATATATTGTCTCACATATTTTTATAAACTACACGAATTCGACCACCGGGAAACTTCATAATATATTACCATTATAACTGTATAAGTAGCAATAATAATAATACTACGTATAACTAACCAATATATTGCATTTAACAACCTGTAATAATAATACGTGTTAACTATGATGTCAATTTTTACTCACGTTTTATTGACACTACGATGTAATATATAAATTATAAATAGACAATATTACTATACTGCTATTAGACGGTACTACCACTACTCCACGTATACTACTACTGTTGCAGCTATTACTTTTTATTTCTTTTTATCTTTGAGGCTCAAGGAAGAAATGTCGTTGCTTTGCTTTCCTGCCAGGCCACCGTAATTTCTTTAGTAAATCATAAAGTATAATGAATAATACTATGATTTACGTCAAAACTACCTTACAAATTTAAAATAATATAATAATATAATAAAATCGTACGAACTGCTTTAATTAGCAAAAATATTAACGTTACACGTCCGTGCATTGCATCTAGAAGCTGCCTTATCAATAACAATTTCAAACCGGCATTCCAGCTCAATGGCTACTGCTTTACAATATATCTTAAATTTGTAATTATTATGTATCACGCTGATCGATTACAATTTACAAATTGGACTAATTTATATTTTAATTTTATGAAATAATTTAAAAATGTTATTGTATTGATAAACATTATATTATTTTCGCTCGTGAATTGGCCCGAATGTTAACATCAATGTATAAATACTTTACACCGTTGAGTGTCCCTACGAGGAAAGGTTTTTAATGAGTAACTATTTTAATGACAATTTATATGAAAACAAAAATGTTAAAAGTGACTGGTAAAGAAAATTAAAAATAATAACAATAATCAATATACTATAAATTTGACATAGTTTATGGATTTTTTGAATTTGTAACTTTTTGTGTTATTATTACATTATAGTTCAAGTCTATAGTATAAAAATACTTTGAACACGTTTCTGGGTGCATACATTTTTTTTTTTTAATAAAAGCTCTCGTAATTGGTGCATGCATAAATAACTGTTTAATAAAGATTAAAGATTTATATATGTCATTACCCACTTATAAATTATACATAATAAAGATTAACTAGTTATAAGGTATTCCTAAAGAATATTAGTTATTAGTTATTATTGATAATATAATGATATGTTTGTTTAAAAAAAAAAAAAGAAAATCAAAATTTAGAAAGTATTACGAGCTACAAAAATGAGTCCCATCCTCCTCTTCAAAAAAAAAGACATAATTAAAGAAAGTTAAATATTTAAGGCGTGGGAAAACATGCCGTAAATTGGTACTAAATTTTACTAAGTATTATCTGACCTGTTATAAGGTGTTTTCATTTGATTGAATATTAAATTTCTATGTTTGGTCATACTGCATAGGTCATAAGACATTTTATTTTAAACAATTATTTTTCACTATACTGCCTTACTAATACTAACATACATAATATTTTTACGTCGTTGCTGTAGTATTCATTATTTTAATATTTTATTGACAATTCGTATTCAATAAACTCAGAATATTGTTATGTACATGTCTTGTGGATAGGATATTTTCTGAAATGTATTAAACGATTTTTTGTGATAATGATGATGATGTTATTAATTTGTATGACGTCATCAAATTATATATTATAAACATATAACATTACAATTATTATTATTTATTTTGTAATTAAATAAATATGTTCAAGACCCCAAGTGAGTGAAAGTTCAACAGAATTACTTCTTTTCATTTTTGGTGATTTATAAGAAAAAATTAGACAAAATATGTCTTTATTCAATCGATAATATATTAAATAAAAACTGATGCCACATTAACGGCGCGTTTAACGAGCAACTTAACGCTCACACGCCTTCCGGCTGTAATAATGTATTCGTGAAATAAATGACGTCTACTACATATTTTGATTCATGCCACTAGATGGGAGCACAAGTATAACATTTTAAAGTTAGATTCTTCTTAATAAGTTTGTACCTTTATCACAAAGCTTATATTATTAACTGTCAGTATTGTTTACGAAAAAGGAAGTGTTATTAAAATATTAATTTTCTTCTTTAATTTTTATTTTATTAATAAATAATTTTTATTTAATGATAGCCCAGGTGTACATTTCGGGTAATAATTTATTAGTGTAATAACTATAATAATATAGCGTTATAATTTTATAACTACATTTATTTAAATTTTTTGTGAAATGGGATCTGTGTGGGTTATACCTATAGTAGAATTCTAAAAATTCATTATTCGGTCAGTCAACCTATACGATATATTAATAGAAAACGTGTTCAAAACTATTAAAACCTATGTAATATATTGTATTACAACCGGAGAGATTTGATCATGATAAATCTATAAAAGAAGACAATATATATATGTATATTGTTTTTAAAGTTTAATATTATAAATATTTATAAACAGCTGCCGTAAATTATTCGAAAGCCACGTGTGCGGTTTATAAGACAAACTTTCCCTGTTTTATGATTATTATTATTGGATATATATATATAGGATATATGCGTATAAATATTTTCATGTTCACTTAACATTTGAATGTGACCCAATTCAAATACTTGTTCCGTGAAACTACTCGGAAACATGACTACACGGATTCCGATATCTATAAATATAATAATTATTTAGGTCCACAAACATTTTGAGAAACGAGTGGTTCGGACTGAATGTATCAATATAATGCGTAATACGTACAACGATGTTACAGTGCAGGTGAAAAGTGTACACTTTGTATGCGCCGAGTAGGGATCCTGTAGCTGTGTAGACACTTGATGGCCTAAATTTAGAAAACCGTTCTAACGATTCGTTTTAAAATGCAGTTAATCGTATTGTGATGATTTGTGTCTGACATTAAGAAAAAAAATCGCACTTTATTATTCGTATATATATATATATATATATTATGACTACGTGCTTTCGAATCACACAGGTGAAAGATATAATATAATATCAACACTCCCTTACAAAGTATACTTTATTGCCTTCGGGTTATCAGTGCTAACGATGATTGCAGTATTTAGTCTGCAAACGCCGCCGTTCTTGTTGTAATGATTTCGAATCCACACAATAATAAAATAGCATGATGATCGCATAGCTCACTCTGTAGTGTCGTTCGTCGGTGCGTAAACACTGATCGTGTCACGCATTTCTCTATTCCAGACTGTAGACAGCTCATCAGACGTATAGTAAATAATATACTAGTTTGTTATTAAATTTAAATCATTTAGATACCTGAAAACCAACGATAAAAAAAAACAGAATCGCCACGTCATAACTGTGGCAGCTACACCTAACAGAGCGGTTGTCGCGCCTACCTATACCATTGTAATATTTTTAAAGTCGAAAGATAACACTATTTTTATATTGTTTATTTGGCAACCACCCGGGGTCCGACTGCAGTAATATAGGTATAGGCAGTAGTTACCATGATAACACAACGGGCGAAACGTCGCTCCGTATACGCCACGTCGTGTTAGAAACGTGCCGCAGATGAATAATGCGTATCCATTCAGTCGCTGTAATTGGTTTATCGTGTCATCGTTATTGCAAACCTCACGTACGCATTTTATTTTTTTTTTTTAATGTATGTGTGATGAATGAATCGCAAACAAAGTGTGTACATCTGACAAAGTTAATATTGGAAAATATACTAATGTGCGTATATGTGTGTATGTTTTGTGCGTGTGTGTGTAATACGTATATAATAATGCTTATTCGTTTGTGTATTAAATGGAATATAATATCCGAACGTGTGTAGTGTATATTATATTCAACAGCGAGAGAATCGGGGAATCTAGCTAATGTTGATATATCTACCTGTTTGACAAGGCGATGTGGTTTTTCCGCTATAAGACAGAGTGAAAGTTTTTCTGGTTTATATTCCAAAACAATAGGTAGATGGTACCATTATTGTACACAAGCGGGCGTACGTGTAGGCAATTTCGGTGCCGTGTCGCAAATGAACGATAGTAATGGCACATCGCAGTTATTTATTGCGATTTGAAATATTCAGTTCAAAGCACTGTCTGGTCACCATTTTATTGTCAGAGAACGGAAGCAATGGTAAAAAATATACTGAACACTCAAATATAACTTTCGTATTGACATTTTCTTTGGCAATAACTAAATTCGTTTATTTATTAAATAAAAAATACAAATCTTTTACAAAACGGGTAAAAATAAATAAATATTATTATCTTACGTCCGATACGACTAAGTACAATGAGCGGATAAGCTAATCGAGTCGGTTATAAGTTGTCAGCTAGTGTGTATGTGTTGTCTGTAGTAATGGTCGTTATTTTGATCGTCGTCATGACAGTGTATCATGACGATGGTCAGAGAGTCAATGAAGTCAACGAGTGGGCTATAAAGTCAGTCATGTCCTACAAGTAATATTACAACTGTTGATATATTAGTATTATGTCTTTGGCACATATCTATTTGTCATTATAAAATTATTCTATATAATATATGCGTTATGGTTATTTTTGAAAATAAATAATGGTAAATATATTATTATACGTTCAGTCAACGTGTCAGTCGTGTGGATGACACCATGTCCGTTTCGGGTTTGTCGGGTAATGTCAACCTACCAAGTATAGAGTTATATAAATTATTATAAAAATTAAAAATAAATAATTAACGATTCGGGAATATGACGAGAGGATGATGATATTATATAAAAGTCGCGTCAGTAATAAGTGTATGTCAGTCACGTGGTCCCTATCGTCGTAGTCGTCGTAAATAAACACGAGTAGTCGAATCATCGATAGTTTGGATAAAAAATGTCGTCAGTCGATGGCTCGTCGTGTGAGTTACGGGTTGCGCCGCGTCGGAGTCGATGATAATTTAAAATAAATAATTTGTGAGTTTTTTTGTTTTTTTTTTTTTTGCTGATGTTGTTTTGCCATCTTTGAACTGCGACGGGCAAGACCATGCACAAATATTATATATATACAAATAGTCAGGCTTGCCTTTCACGTCTGAAAACAAAAAAAAAAAAGTTCACATTAATAAAAGCGTCGCTGTTAGATCCCGAAAACGTTGAGTAACGGGGTGGTGGTGTACCGTGAAAAAAAAAATCAAAACGAGTTCTTAATGTTGGTCAGCCGAGTAGACGGTGACTTTATAATTATACATAATATTATTATCATCGTATCGTTATAATACTATCGTCGTCGTCGTTAAAACCAGTCCAACGATCATTAGACATACACACACACACACACAATATAATAATATAATAATATAGAAAACTACATTTGATACTGCCCCGCATTATATAGCGTCGAGGTGAGAATCCGCTCGAATTTCTTGGCCTCCGGAAATCCAAATAAATGCCGAAGACCCGAAAACCAGTTTACTACAGCTTTCACTCGGCCGGAAAAATGATCATCTATATCGATTCGAAATCTCTCAAACGGGTCTGAGCGTGTGCCACGTGTGATGCGATCACAAAATAAGCAATATAATATAAATAAACGAATCATGGTACACCCGGTCCCCCTTGAACTTGCCCGACTTTCACCTTGTCCGTTGACCGTTTCTCCCGAGGAGGTTCCTCGCGTAGTCCAAAAGCGGTTCGATTACACACGCCTACAACGCATTAAACATTATCAAAACGCATATATTGTTATTATACTACGCGTATTATGTTTTAACCGTCGTCGTCGCGTACATTATATCCCGGGGCCGGCGATGAAACGTTATTATTTATTATATATTTTATAAGGCGATCTAACCACCGGGTGAATGTAAAACGACCGGCGGCGGCGAGTTCGATGAAAACCAACTCCGCTGCCGCCTCCGCTGTCATTAACCTAGAAAAACGAGTGTGGCGTATTCAGATGTCCATCCAGGTTTACGGTCGGATGACCACAGATTTATACAGAATAACAGCACCGCATTTGTGTGATATCATCCTTGACCGCCGTAGGTGCATCGCATACAATTTATTATACTATAATATGGGCGCGTGTATGTGTTTTATGACGACGATAATAGGTAGTAAAAATATTATAATTTCCAGAAACGTTTTCCGACTTACCGTAGTCTCTATCTGGCAACTGGTTTTTGTCCACCGTAGGCCAAGGTTTGGCCAACGTTGTTGGAGTAAGATCCGTGGGCATCGTGTCCTCCTCCATAGCTGTCCCATCCGGAGCTGGATGCGCTGTAACCGCTTGGGGCGCTGCTACCGTAGCTGCTGTGTCCGGCGTGTGTCTCGATCTGCGATCACCAGATAAAAAAAATATTTTTAATTAATACTATTTTTAGATTGTACAGATCAGGGTTAAGAGGGAATATGATTGGTTAATAATCACGAAAATGATGTACCCTGGGATTTTTGTATACAATTTAGAGTTCACGATCTCTTGAGTTCCGTTGGTAAAAATTATACCTCGAGAGTTTTGAACGTATTTTTGTGGTATTAATATTATGTGATATGTGTATTTGGATCTTAAATCTATTAGCTCCCATAATTAGAAACAAATAAATAACGCGGAACTTACCACTTCATGGTGAGGTACGTGGTGTTGAGCGGCCAACAATTTTCTGATACCAATGAATCCGGAAACGAGCAGAGAGATCACGCTGGCTAACAGAGCCTTCTTGGCGATCAAAGCGATGACGACGTAGGCGATAACAACAAAGGCGGATAATTTGACTTTGAGAGCGATCAAGAGTGGGATAAGATGTTTCAAGAACTTCTTCTTCTTGAGCATACCACGACCTGTATTGAAACCGTTTCGTTTTAGTACATAGTAATCGAATACGTGTGTGATAATTAGTTCACTATTCGATTTGTATCATTCGTACACACTAGATAGTAATTTATTGTTGTGAAAATTAACAATAAGATATGTGACAGAAATATATTATAAATAGCTAGTCGAAAACTATTTACAAAAAGTAAATTACTACTCGAACTTAAGAAGTTTGGTTTCGGTATTTAAATTTTGTTATTACAAAAAACATTTTAAAATAAGTTATATTCGGTAATAGAATAAATAAGTGTTGATAAATGTTTAAGAATATTAAATATTTAATATAAATCTAAATAATAAAACAATGCGTGAGTTAACCTCTTAGGTATACAAACATTTAAATTGTTTGTCTACAGTTGAACTAATTGTTTGGTAAAAAATATATTATACACTCTGTGAGTGTCTAAGTGTTACTTTATCAAGTTCATTAAGAGTTTAAGACGTTTAGTTACATTGTCGTAATTAATACCAGCTATCGTATCTAACTAAAATAATATTATTAATGATATATGTCGTTTACCTTCTTCGATGTAGTTTGTGATTTTGTTTTTGAATTGAGTTGGGATTTGGTCAGCGACGCTGCGGGCGGTTTCGGACACTTCAGTGACGATTGGCGACAAGTTCCAGTGGAGGGTTCTTTCTTGGAAGAAACGCATTACCTTGTGCATGGTGAAGTCTTCGAGTGCGGTTTCACGGTCATTGGCGTCTTTTGCGTTTTCAACGTTGTTGACATCTTCGGCAGTCTCGGAAAGGGACCTACCTTTCTTCTCGGTCTTGACGAGCGACAAACCTCCTAACAGATCAACTTTGTCTTGGTCGAAGAAAGCCCGAGCGGACCGGTAAAATTGCATTTGTGCGCACGCAAACGAGTCTTGGTTGCCGGCGCAGCCATCGTCCTGTTTTGCCGCCGCTGCGGGTATCGGGTCGGCCGAGGCCAAGCACACGCATGCCGATAACACTACTAATCCGAACTTAAACGCGAAACTCATGGTGATGATGGTTGATTTTTCGATTTTTCGCTTATGGAGAATTATTCTGTTGGACGTGACTAGCAGGTGGCTGACGACTGCTGGTGCTGGTCACTGTTTGTTGTTGTTGTTCCTTTGAACTGTACGACTGTAATGATAGAACTGTGGGGCGGCCGGCGTATTTATTGTGGAGGCTGCCTGCCGGTTTTCGCTTTTTACCTTACCTGCTGCACGCGGCAGCGCGGAGCGCATCGTAACTATTGCTGCCCGCCCTCCGCCGCCGCCACCGCCGCTGCGGACCGGACACAACAACATCCGTCCGGACAGCCCACTCTGTAGCTGTACTCCCCGCCCGCTCCCGACCATTTAACCCGACTTTCTTGCAGCGCCTTTCTTTGGCCGTGAACATCGCGCGTACTTGCACCGCGGACACTGTCGTTATCGTTAACCGTCCACGAAATCGTTAACCATAATATTATAATCCGGTCGCGACGACTTCGAATATTTTACGGTGCTTGCAGTAGCCAAGCTGAAGACGACAACGGTTCCAGAATATTATTGTTTTTACTGTATACGCGAATATTTCAGTGCCAGTAATATAATGCGTGCGTTCATTGTAAGCCGCATGGCAGTCGATTTGATATAAAAATAATATTATAATACATTTTATACTTTTATGTCGTTTTTATTTTTTATAAGTGCTGTCTGAGAAGATGTAGAACAAAAATCCCACGTGCCGATTCGCCGCTGTCGTGTATATTATTTCACTAAAAAAAAAATAATAATAATAAAAATAAATATTATATTTTAATTCATCACATATCATCATTATTATTGTTGTCGTACTATTATTATTCTACCTTCGGTCGCTGTTTGTTTTTGTTTTTCGTTCTTTAATTATTGTCGGTTGCAGTAAACCAAAAATATAAATTACGTATCTAATAGGTACAAGCATTTTTAGAGCAAAATATTCGTTTCAATAAAAAACCGTTTTCAACATTTTATCAAATCGTACAAAATTATACATACGAATTCAACAGATGCATCGCGTGTTGAATCATTCTTCGTACAATTCGATTTCTCCAGTGGATTTGGTCACTATTCAGTGTTAAAAAATAAATATATTTTAAACGACATAATAATATCGCGTTACATAAAAATATGGACTGCAACTGTTTTCTATTCTGTGAGTACACTATCTGTGGGTATTACTCGATTTTATATATTTCTTTCATAGGTGTCTGATAGTAAATTATAATATGTTTGTAAAGTTATAATTATATTCTTATGATTAGTTCATATACCGGTCATTTGATATGATGCCATATATATAGAATTTTTCAACATTTCGTTTGATATACAATTCTTATGTGTTTAATACGAGCATTTGAGATAGAATTACAAAATCACTATAATATAATATAAATATGATAATATGATAGTAAACATACGCCACCCCTAAAACGGAAGAATCAGTGAGCACGATAACCGCACTATTGTATTTATACCCGTTTGTTTATAATAATAGATTAGCGATTTACAATGGTAGCAGCTATAGGGCGATGACAGTAAAACATATCGACAGCAGTGAAATCAAATAAATATGCAGTCTTTGGACGATAGTAGCCCGGAGATAAGTCATCGGAACCTTTTTGAAATGTCTTCTTCGCGTCATTGTGCGAAGTCTGTAGGTATTTATTGTTTACGTATGAACCCGCTGTAACAGAAATTGGCGGGCGACACTGCAGAAGAGTACCAATAATATACGCGTTGAATCGCCAAAACCATGTATAATACTGGTCCACCATTGTCTCCGGGCGATAAAAATATTATTATATTATATTACAATAAATTACTGTATACAAGTCCGCTTATTGTTGTGCGCATTCACGCTCGCTCACAATATAGTCATGAATTCATGGTTTTCAATCGGTCTGCATTTACCGATTATTACACTGCAGTATATAGGATGTGTGGCGCGTGCTTAAATAGTATATAGGTATACGCTTCGTCGTTTTCACTTAATTGTTTTAGCTCGAAGCCAAGCGCCATCACCCGAGGTGGGTATATTATTTATTATTATTGTTATCATCATCATCATCATCATTATCATTATTGTTTTTAAATACGCCGCTTGTATCTCCGCTGCGTGCCATATATGCCAGTGGTATACAGTCAGCGCTCGTCACGACGATTTCAGGTAATTCCCTACTCGCCCTCACGACATCGAAATAGTAATCGGCAGACGCGAAATTCATATGGCATGACGACTGCAGGGCACTGTTGATTTGATCGTTTCTTTTCAATTTTTGTCAGTGTGCACAATAATAATAACAATAATAAAATGTATCCGAATATCAGTACTTTAGATTAAACAGTTGGTTATATTATAGGTAGGTAAATGTAATTACTTATTTCGTAATAAAGTTACTTATAATATAATAATCACACAAATCAAGTCGCATGTGTGATTTCGACCACGTGTCGGAAGTTTCACTTTTTGTTTAATTATTTTCCATATCAAACAAATTTGGTCCGCCACTCTCACATTTTTAACCAACAATTTTAATCGAAAATAAAACAGAATTCAAAAAAAACATCGTTAAAGAACAGAATTGTCTCATCTCACGCATGATCACTGTCAGATCTGTTAGAGACTTTAATGACCGGCATTAAAGTCTCTAAACGTGCAGCGTATACAATAATATTAATAATATTAGTGTTATTTATTATAAGCTCGGTATCTAATAAGCAAAACGTCCCACGTGTCTAACAAACATATTTAAGTATATTACTGTTATTTTGATATTTATTAGTTATAATAATATTATATACGTGGTACAAGTATTACTGATTACTTGTATTATGACTACTGATGTTAGTGATGTACAATATTCATAAAATGATATTTAAAATGTATATTGTTTTTAGCATTAAACATAAAAACGTCATAAATTAATGCGTTTTATAATAACATTTCTGTGTGCACCAAAATTTAAACGTCATTCAAAATGCTTCGTTATTATGAATTTATGATTGTAAAGTATTACAATGAAGAAACTTAAACATTTTAATGAATAAAGTACAATTTATTCGCGTTCAAATGAAATAAAAATAATTTAAAATCCGGTATTCAAATTTATGTTTAAATATGCGTTATAACTTTCGCCGATAGGTCAAGAGGCCGTTTAGACACGTACTATATTTATACAGTAAAAAAAAAAATTCTTTAATAGGTAGGAACATTCCGGTTTTATTTTTTTTATTAATGAGTCTGCTTTTGGATTACCGTGTTAACTTTATTTTAAAAATAATATAACAGCCAAATTTAGTATAATCATACATTTTTATTGCTCATCGAATAAATATACTGCAATTATTATATTCATTAATGATTATCATGTAAATTTAGTCTTCCTTACCTGTATAGTATTAGAGCGTTTGTAGTATTGAATTGGTCTTTTTAAATTGTCGTCACAACTCATCAAACAATTGTACAGTAATCATATAGTAAGTAATTTTAAATATCACAATATAAATAAAATGACTACCAAGACGATAGTATTATTGCCTATAAGCTACCAAAAAACATTAGATATGCAAAATAATGCTCCAGTGTTAATTTTAATTTCATAAAATCTAACAGCATATTCATTTTTATGTAACTTTCTATATTAAACATTCTTCACAGTTTCTTAAGAATACCTACGTATTATCTGTAAAATGTTTTTATTTTTTAGATACGCATTCGCTTTATGAAAATAATTTTATCATTCGACTGTTACGACAAATAAAATATGTTCGAGTAGAACTATTAAACTAAAAAGGTAGTAAATAAAAAATCTTACCAGTTCGTCAGTTCCGGGAGTATTATTATTATTGTCTATCAAAAACAAATATTATATAACATCGACAAGTCATAAGGGAAACTATTTTATATCATTTTATAAATCGTCTCCACTTTTACTTACGGATGTATTTATACTGAACTATTTCACGCCATTGACATAATAATATCAAATCGTAAGATTTTCTGTTTATATATAATATGTAATGTGTATTATTTCAATCGAAGAAATCGAATATTGTATTAAGATTAGGTACAGCTGTACAGGAAGTAGTATAATATTACTATTAGATGTAATTAAATTTTAATGCTATTTCATAATTATTATCTGTAAACGAGATATTTCTAATTGAAGAAAGGAAACAATTAACGTAAATTGTCTAAAATGAAATATAAATCAGTAATATCAGGTAAAATTGGACACGGACATTGTGCAGAAGCGATATTAACTTAATACGTAATATATAACTGTCAAAGAATAATATTATTATAGAAGCGATAAAAGTGAAAATCTCAATGTTATCTAATTAACAATAAATAAAGAAGGTGTAATAATAATTTTTCATTTTCTTAACAAATACCTTAATTCACAACACATACATAACAAGTAGAATATTCATTACGGTAATTTATTATCGATAATAATAATTGTTATGACTTAGGTATTATACTTATTAGTTTATTAGTCTTCATGTATTTTATAAAATTAGTGTAGTAGCTAGTAATATTATTACCATATTAGTTGTAATTTTTTTGGCCAATAAAATTTATTTCATAAAAAAAAAGAAAAAAAGTTTATTACGTTAAAATATCATGTAAACTATATGAATAAATTAAAATTATCTAATAATTTATTTTTAAGTTTATAAATAAATAGTTTATATTATGTATAGTTTATTGCGTTATTTTGTACATAAATAATTTTTAAGAAAACGATTTACCGTTTTTTCCTCTACGCATAAATCAAACAAAAAAAAAATTGAGACGATAACATTTTTTTTTATCCAAAATAAATGGAGAAAAAAACGACGATCTTGTCGTGGCTATTTTTTATTATCATTATCTTAGAAGCGGAAAAAGATTATAATTTCTGATCACGTTCTTTTGGTACCGATATTAAAACTGACCTGAATCAAGACGTGATGGGAGAATAATCTCCGACGTGTTCGACTATTATAGTATCGTACATCAGACACAATCGGCGCGACGGCGATTAACGTCAAGATGCCCTGGACAACAGGACATCAGAGATATTCATCTGATTCGTGTCTCCTCGGCGTCGGCTATCATATTTTAAACTCGCACGAGCCGAACTACAACGTCGGCGCGGCGCTCTCCCATAATATTATTATTTCAACGATCGTGTAACGCACGTGCACTGATGTTATTACTCTGTTTAAGGAAATAATATTATTATTTATTATAATTATGTACTATATTGTATTATGATATCGTTCAAAGCTTATGTTGTTATAATAACTCATAATATAACTTATAATTATTATAGTCACATTCTTCATTCATCGTCGTCAAAAAAGTCGTCGGAACGAATTTTATAATAACACTGTCGCTAGTAAAAGCGATTGCAGCATAGTAGGTATTTAGATCTTGAGTCAAACCATTTGACACATATTATACTATTATGTAGGTATATTATTATAGTATGCGGTCACGAATATAATATTTTTTTTATGTATTTGGCCGCCTACCTGTTGACATTGGTTACAAGCTATAACAATAATTGTCATGCGGTTTTTGTGGTTTTTGAATTTAATGTCTGAGTTATAGTCACCACAATACTATCATCAAATTGGATCGTTATACGTAGTGCAGTTATAGGTACTTTTGTATATGATCAAAATCCGAATAAACACTTTTTATTAATTATTATTTGTAGGTGTACATTATATTTAATAGGCTTTTCTAACCATATTGTTGTACATTTACTGTTCGTCTATTATCTATGCTTGTTCATATATCTATTATACAGGAATAATTATTGTGATAAAAATTAGACAATAGACAGTGTTACAATTTATGGCCAATGTAGTACGTGAAAATAAATATTATGGTACTGCTAACGAAAATTTAAAAATATAGTAAGTATGATATTATATATATAATATATAATTATATACAAATGAAAAAAATGAATGTACCGATGTTAATATGCTGCTTAGAAACTTGGAATAATTTTAGAAAAACACTAAATACAGTTTTATATTGCCTCTATCTTATGTATAATTGACCTCCTCTAGTACCTCGTTCGCCAATAATGGCAGCGCTAAGAACATCAAAATTTCGTTATCTTAGCGTCTGGCTCTAGTCGGATTTTTGAATCTATACTCTTCCCGTTCCGGTCGATAAAATTTCCAATCGGCGTTTTCCTCGGGATATGTCGATCTGCACATAGTTTTTTTAGCCGCACGTGCCCACTCGGTTGAGCGTAATAGAAATTACCGCTGGTCACGTCCGACGACCGCTTGGCGTTCCACGTATACCGACGCCAACGGCTAGCCGAAGCAGAGTCAACATCTATATAATAACAATAATAATTATTATTATTACAGTACGTTGTTATATACACATAGACACATTAGGTTTATATGCTTTATACGAAAACAACGTTCGGTATTGTCGTACTGGGGACAGGTTGACTGCACTATCCAAACAATTATAGGTTGTACCAATATGATAATTATGTTTGTTATGATAGTGATGGTCTTTATCCAGGTTCATAATGGCTATAACCCGACTGGACACCCAAGTTAAATATTATAGCTCCGCAAATAAAGAACGATTAAGCCTCTCCTAAAAGAAAATTTAAAACCGAGAATGAATTTATCCAGCGTGACTTATGCGTTAAAAATATACCATGCGTCGTATATTATAATATAATTATATAGCATTTGAACTGTACGGTTTTTGAACAATTTAATGGTTCTATTAACTTTTGTTCCGATACAGTAATCACCACTTATTGTAAATACGGTTAATCGATCCATTCGTCTTTTTGACTAAAACAGTGGATTACAATTTATTTTATTTATATTATATCATTAAAACAGAAAATTTGTCTATTTTATTCACTACGGCCAGTAAATTAAAATCAGTTAAAATATTAAATTCAATCGGAATTAATTATCAAGTAATTTTTTTACAATATTTTTATTGGTTGTAAAATAGATAATATTATATTCAATTTAATGAATAATAATATAGTAATATGATAAAATACAAATAAATAAATAATAATGAATATCCCTAAGTGTACATGTTTTTTTCTTATTTATTCATTTAGTTAATAATCTGGGTTTCTAAATAAATTAAGAAATTGGTGACTTTCGTGTCTTAAACAAAACGGCCCCCACAAAATGATCAGCCAATGCTGCAAGTGCCCTCAAAACCTCAATGTGGCCCTGGTCATCATACCAAAAATCTGTTGAATAATCTTTGTTTCCAAAGTTTGTACTATTTAAAAAAAAATGTATAATTTGTTATTAAAAAACACAGGTAGTTAACATATAAAAATAATAATAATATTTATGGTAATAAATTCGTCAATAATTCGTTGATTTAGGTATTATGAAAATAATATGATTTTTAATTTATAACTCACCGATTCATTAAAGTTTGTTGTAACTTTCCCCGTACACGTCATTTTATTACAATTCCAACGAATATTTGATTGATTTTTTCTTGAAATAGTATATTCATACCCATTTTTAAAATTTTGGATTGAGTTGGGTAGTTTGATTTTTGTTAATTTTATATAGAGTGAATAAGTTAATATTTTAATACTTTTAATGCTGTGACCTGTGGCCTGTGACACCAAACACATGTCTCATAATAATCGCGATCATGATTCGCAATCTAAAGTTTTGACCAATTTAATTTTATCTCATATTTTAAGATATATATGCCGGTTTATTTATAGGTACCGTACAAAACGTCCGCGATCGAATTTTACCAATTTATTTTCACCGTACAAAGTGTCCACGATATGCAACTCAAACAATAGATAGTACGAACTGTCCGTTTACCATTTATATACATTTATAGGTCCCTTGCGTCACTTCATTAAGCGTCAAAGTTGATTTTATAGCTCTCTTATGATATTGTAGTATTGATTAACAAATAATCGATGATTTTTAAAGTTACTGTTTGTTTTATTTACATTATAGCTCATTGAGTGAAGAATACACTTTGAATGGAAAATAAAAAAATGTCGTTGATGACAATTGGTATTATATTATATCATTATGTTACAGGATTGTCCGTGTCCTGCTCACTTTCCCAGACAATACGAATTGATATTATGGGAATAATATATACCTAGGTACATCGAAATTAATCGTTTGATCCACATTGCATATATTTTTAATGATCAGACATTAATGGAATTAAAAAATCGTAAAAAAAAAAATAACAACACATAATAGGTATTATGATGTACTCGGTGACTTTTCATTTAATTTTTCATATTACGAGATTATGAATATTACGATTATTCATTATTACTGTTATTACAATTTACAGTATAAAACATTATTGATCTCAAGCGTGTGGGTCCCGTTATAAGATATCTACGAACACACACACACACACACATTCATGGCATACACGTCTGTACGTCCATGTCTCGCATATAAGTATTATTATGTATAGGTACACTCGATTTATTTGTTTGCTCTAGTTTCTCGGCCAGACCCCAGCTTCGGGCGCCATTCGGCATCATCGGGCTGAGAACCGAGGCCCGGGGACGTACTCACCGTGTGATAAAAAAAAAAAAAATAATAATCCCAGTCGTACAGCGCAATTATAACCCGCCCGATACTAGCTCATTTGCATGTGTCGACCCGTCCGCGTGAGGAATTTCGCGGCGCTCTCTCAAGGCCGCCGATTTTTTCGTCGAACCGCAGACCCGACCCGGTTTCGATAATATTATTACTATTATTATCACTATTACGATTAAGATTATCATTATCATTATTGTCTATACACACGGTCGCGTGACACATTTATTTATATTAATGGTGAATTTATGTATACGCGTTGAACCGGAAGAAAACTGGCCCAGTCGGAAAACCGGAAAACCTATATAGAAGATAAAGCAAGCGGACTCCGTTTTTAATATTATAAAAATTATTAAAAATAGATTAATTTTTATGCTAATCGTAGTTAATAATAATATATTCATGAAAAATATGATATTTGTACGACCATCATTTGATGTTTAATGAAATACGATATAATAGGTACATTTTTTTTTATGCGTGACTACGTCTTTTAACCTGTATGGCTCCAAATCTTTGAATTTTGTTGATTTACACTGATTTTAAAAATATGCAATACAAGGAGTTGAATAAATAATATTCAAACTCAAGTAGTAGATTTTTGGTCATGTTGGAGATTATAGATGATTTCATATAAGGAGGTAGCAGGCTGTAAATAATTTGATAAAAATGATTAGATTAGTAAAAATATACATACTTTTTGTAATAAATTGTCATTCCCAAAAGTAGAAAGAATCTAACCTGACCTATAGTTAATTTAGTTTATTACTTTTGAACAAAGCTATACTCAACATTTAAAAATTGATTTTAACTATCAACATTAAAAAGTTCTGCACATAACTTATGGACTTTTATAATTCCAAAAAAATATGTAATGGAACTAAAACAATGTTTACTTAGTTAAACGATAATTTTACTGAAATGATATAATAAAAATGTATTATATGATGATGCGTGATCTCAGGGAAATGTTCATTTTAGTTTTATTATCTCTGGGTTAGGTTAGTTCTGTTTTTATAGTCTATCAAAAACCACGATAATTTTAAATTGTTTACTTTCACATCGCACTATCGTACTTGAATAAAATTATAAATATTGTATTAATTTTGTGTTATATGTTTTTATTAAATTTTATTTAAAAAATAATAATTATTATTAAATTAATTGTATCCTTGAAAATCAAATTATAATCACATAAATAAATTATTCCGCTATATTATGACGTACCAACTGTATACTAACATCTACAAGTTACAACCATTCATATATGGCGATAATGATGAATGAGCAGTTGCCGTTGTGGATACCTATATTAATTGCAAACTCACTGTACGCCTGGGGCTTTCAACTAGAAGTATTTAGATTACTTGGATGCACCTAACCCAATGCAGTGACTTAATGTGATTCAACCTAGTTTTCTAAAAAAAAAAAAATGAAATCCTTATCCATATTAGTAATTGTTAGATTGGTGCGAACCGTATTCTACGACTCTGTTTATAGTCTACTCTAACTATAATAGTCCTACGACGCTGTTCGGCCTGTTCGATGTTAAAACATATTATATTCATATTTTTTTATTGCTATTATTTTTAAGTATGAAACACACACACAATATCATTGGAAGTTTTTTTACATACAATATTTTACGGCTATGAACAGTGAGATAAGGTTTGGCGACGTTTTCTCTGAAATATATGCAAAAAAATGTAAGAAGATAATAATATTATTATATTATATCGTATTGTGAGGTCAGTGTCATGTTTATGGGAGTTGATATTTTACGCAGAATGAGGTTAAATGAATTATTAACAGAGAACATACCTACACATGGTAACTGTACATATTATTTAGGTATTTTTTAAATATACCTACATTCTTATTATGATAGGTAGGTACATACCTACCTACTATACTTACCGAATTTATTTTATTTTGTATTGAGTTATAGTTTATTATATTTTATGTACGAGTAAGATATTATAATGCGAAAACGACTGAGACTTGAGATGATGCCAACGGTAGATTAGTATCCGTGTGACCATTATCCGATTAAACGTAAGAAATTTATCTTCCTTAAGACCACCAACACCCGTGTACACTGGAGACTGTGTTATTACGCTAGTGCTAATTGACGTTGCATGGAATCAAAAGCAAAAATGTTATTCAATATATATAGGTAACATCAGGAGTAACCGAATTGTTTTCTATTTGAAAAATGTATTTTATTAAGTGGAGCTGAATTGGTTCCCGTTTTAAAAAGGTATTTTATTAGTTAAGTCGAATTTTTTCCCGTTTGAGTTCATGGAAAATAATTAAAATTTTTATTTTTAATAATAAGTACAAAATATAAATTAGATAGTATATAAAATATAAAATGTATACCGATCGATTAAGATAACGATTGAGATGTACGTACTTATATTTCTGTATGGTTAATTGATTTACCGTATAAATCTTAGTGCAGCTACCATAATATTAAGATTAGGTAGTCCAGTTGCGTCGCGGACTATGTCGGGCATGAAATTCCCCTCCAGGCGTTTAAGTCCCCGGATAGGCGTAGGATTTAATCATATTATGTACGTATGACGTAAAATTGAGAAGAAATGTGCGTTATTAAACGGAAACCAATTTGGCTCAAATTAATAAAATACCCTTTTTTGAACGGAAACCAATTTGGCATATGGGTTTTGGGCTCAGGAACCAATTCAGTACCAGCTTTAATATCATATTATGTCGAAATCAAAATGTTTATGATAAGTTAAACAAAACTAATATTGACCTAGGGACGATACGACTGCTTTAGTCTCAGTTCTCGGCAGATTGGATTGCAGATTTTATATAAAATGCTTCACGCACATGTGCGATACATATTTTTACAATGTACATTGTAGGCCAACATGATATTAACTCGTTACAAGGGTAGGCTAAATGATAGTATGAAATATAATATTTTATCAACGAATATTCTTCCAATAATTGATATCATACTGTGAATGTAATTTAAATTTAATTTGTGTTTCTGATTTTATAATTATAATTTTCTAATCGCTATTTTGTTCACACCGAGAAAATTTTATTCATATTTACGTGCTTATCTTGCGATGGATATTTCCGTGGGAATCAGAATAATTTTAACAATTACAAATGTATAATAATATTATGTATTAGTAAGTTATATGTGTCATTCTCAATGCCCGCGCGTAAATTAACCAATCCTTTCTTTTACAAAATAACATTCCATATAAACTATGTTGTTGTCTTGTGAGTAACTCGATTGAGCTGTTTCTTTCATACGAATGATGAATATACCAGAAATACAACTTTCTTCGGAGTATCGATACGGTTGAACGATGGTTTTATGCCACATTTACACATTCACGACATTATTACAATATTACTATATTATGATTATTTCATATGAATTAATGATCAAAATTATTCCCTAAACGTTCGATAAAGACCTGTTAAAGATGATTTACAATTGAATTATAATATAAAATTATAACATGAAAATAGCGGAGACTATAATAATTATTATTATATATTATTGTGTGTTTTTCTACGACACTAAATCATACATGACTCTGAGACACACATGTTCGTAATGAATTCTTGGCATTATACTATAGAGCTATTATAGTTGTAGGTAAGATGTATCAATTTTTTTTATGGTCTCGCCACTTGATATTGGAATGTTTTTTCAATGGAAAATGTGAAAATGCACATCCACATATTATTAAGGTGTGTCTGCACTCTGTCCACAGACATGTTATCAGTCAGATTTGAAAGTGAAATTCCAAACGTCCGTTCAAGTAATTCGATTCGATAATATTTATTTGACCAGCATTTTAATTCTTTTCAGTTGAATGAACCGATAACAATATACAATTATTTTATTTCATAAATATAATAACTTCATTGGGGACAAGAACAATAAACGGTAAAAATATTATGTGCTGAAAAGCTATAGGTGTGTGATGGGAATAATAATGATAAAATAAATTTTTGGTCTTAAGTGTAATTAGTTTGAACTATTACATAATATGATGATAATGATTTGATTCAATATTTTAAAAGACGAATGTAATATTTATGAAGTTATGCAAGTATAAAATTAATTAACAAATAATATACTTCAATGTCGTTATAGTTAATAGGAAGGTACAATACTGACATTTTGTAAATTGTACAATTTAATAGATTGCGTTGATAAAATATTACATAGGGATAAATATTATTAATAGATTAGCTAGCACACATAATTATGTATTATTAAGTGAAATCAATTTAAGACAATGAACATGGGGTTGAAACGGAAATGCAGTGTATTAAATTGAAAATAATCACACAAAGACAATGTCTTTACCGACATTATACGTTCATCGTTGTATCACATGCATTATTGATTATTTGTCTACAGTTTGTGTGTTGTGTAGGTGCACACTGTACCCATTGGAATACACAATCGCATTAAACATAACAACGCAATAGACAATAAAATACAAGTTTACTAGACAACATATTTAGAAGTGAAATTGTTTTCGTACCCATTAAGTCAAAATGAAAGTGAAAAAATATCTAATTTGTTTTATAATTGAAACTTTTGTTTAAATTTTTCTACGTTTTAGAACGCTTACTAAAATATAGTTATTTGTAATAATGACTATTATACGTAATATTATGGTTTGAATACAATTTAGAATAAATTATAACAATTTTATTTTGTATGTTTTATATTCAATCCACGAGATTACATTTTAGAATAGATTGAGTCCACTAAATATTATATTTTTGAAGTTTCTCTAATCTTTATTGATTGAAAATTAAATAAGAATTATTATAATTTAAAATGTTTCAATGGTTTTAAATAAAATTGCAAAAAAAAAAAACAGAAAAATACTACTTATTATTAGTAAATGGACTTAAATTTTTATTGCGATAATATATTAAAGATTACTTTTAAGATAACACTATTTGTTAGCTTATTCTGAGATGACGTATGTATATTGTCCATATTTTTTATATTTTACACGCGTAGAGAGTTTAAAATTATATAGTTTCGATTTAACTCAACAATTATCGACACTATATAATAATAACCATTGATAATGTGTTTTTGTATTTTAACATTATACGACTAGAAATCAACTAAAACTTTTTGACAAAGCATTTACAATTGTTATAAATATTAATATTCATTAATTATTACTATTAATATTAATAATATTAGTTTGACAGTACCTAGGTTAACATAAGTACAGAATTAATTAAATAAAAAATAATCTTACCTGTTTGCGTTACGAAAAACGATGTTTCGTAAAATTCACGGCTGGTAATGGTGCGAATTATTACTATACGTTATCAGCTAACATAATAATAATAAGTCGTTTATCGTTATCATTTATCCCAAAAAATATACTTACATCGTTTGAGAGTGATTTTTTTTTTTTTTTGCCAAACATCATAATATTTGTATCCCATTAAGACTCGCTAGTTTTTTCATTTAAAAATTTATTTTTTCTTTTTGTTATCACTCGAACAGTTTGGTCTTCAATTCTTCGCTAATGATATTTGAATTTGCAGGCCGACTTAAAATTATTATAAAATTCTTATTAATTGCTTATTATTATATTGAATATATTTCGATTATTAGTCACGATATACAGTCACTTAATAGTGTATTGGTTATTAATTCGGCCACTTTCATCTACGTGATTTCTATGTATTACCTATGAATAATTTGTGTAAGTATCATTTAGTAAAATGAATTTTTTCGCTTTTAATATTATTACCACATTTTAAAATCATCATTATTACGTTATTGTATAGACACATAAAATGTATTAATATTGAGCATGTATGTTTCCAGTCAATTAATTAACTGGGCTGATGGCTCGTTAGTCTCTCTAGTTCGGGGTTGCAACGATTATTTTATTGTCATACTGTTATTATTGATTAACAACCTATTAGTCATATTATGTTTATTGTTATTTTTATAAAAATATAGTCATCATTAAAATGATATCTAATATCTTAATATTTAGTTTATCTAAAATTATATTACCGATTGGTTATCCAGAACCATAAGCCTTATTGGGTTAAACACACGTACACTCACATAACTATTGAAAAAAAAAGAAACAAAAAGTTTATCACGTCATATTTGAAGGGCTTTTCAGAGAGAAATTCAATCGACACTTTTCAAGCTAAAAATCAAAACTACACGGAGATTATCAGAAACACGAATTTCATGGCCTTTTCTGTAAATAAATAAATATTTTATTTTTATAAATATCTATTTAACATACTATTTTTTAACCTAGATCAAGTAATCAACTAGTGAGACGTGGTCCTTATCCGGACCACGTAAACAATTTTTACGAACTTATAAATGGTCGTATAATTATAAAATATATAATGTAGTTGTAATATAGTTTTTAAATATCATTTTTCATTTTCTACATAAAATGTGTAATAGTTATTTACTGTCAATGTGCTAAAAAAAAAGTCATTAAAAGTATTTTAGACCATAAGAGCTTGGTAAATTTCGAAACAGACCCCTCTAAAAATTAGTTACTGACCCCCTGATAGATCTTTTACTATCGAATATCTATAATATAATTTAATTTAATATTTTATAATTCAGAGAATGTTAAATTTACTAATTATATTTTTGAGTACATATTTAATTGGCCGTTGTTATAATTATATGCGTAAAATATTAAAAAAGCCCAACCCTTTAATATATAATATATATGTATACTGTATAAAAAAAAACCAGTTAAAAATTTTCAATTTCATTTATGTAAATTTGCAATTCTATTTATTCAAGTTTTGCGTAGTTGCTTGCAATTAATATTTTTAGCCCCTGTCACACATAATATAGCGTTATAATAGTTTTAATCGAATATTAATTCATTTAGTGTGTATATCATATTAAAATAACCCAAAATCCACGGGTTTTTGAATAAAATCAAAATCAAAAATTATTATAAAATAACGGTATGAGTCGCAGACAACGGACATCTAACATTATAATTCTAATGCAAGTTTGGCGGGTGGTCGTCCATACAATGCGAAACGTTTATTTTCTTATTAATTTGTATATGCAAACATGGAGAGTGCGTGTGATCGGACCAACACTGATTCCGCGCGCGCGCGCGTGTGTGTATGCATGATTGGCCTCTGTTGGAATTCGAGTAGGTGGCGATGGTCGAGGACAAGGAAGAGCTTTACTGGGTCAAGGTCACTGGGGCACCGACCTCGTGTAAGGGAGTGATGCCAACCTTTATATAGGTATATTTGATACCTATAAGACACATAATATTACAACGTAAACACGCGGAAGAAAAATATACAATTATATTTGTATAATGAATTATATGGATACATGGTATAAGTATTGTTAATTATTACTATGTGTTTATTTTCATTATTTGTTTTTATATTTTTATGTAATTTAGAAAAATGATAGACATTATTTTCACAAATCAAATACGTACTTTATTATTTTAGTTCTTTATCTATCTTACGTGTTAGGTCTTGTTCTCAAACTAAAACTTCTGTGCTACTAACGTAAGTCTACAGATTATAGACATATATTAGGCACTTTATCTTACAGTCAGAACTATTGACTTGCTTTGTCACAATAAATATTATATAATTATTATATTATCATGCATGTTTATTATTTTTATTTTTATTATCGTCATAATCAAATTAAATATGACATTTATAAATACTATTTTTGTTTTGTTTTGTACTTAATAATATTTTCTGCTTATTTTTTTATTTTTTGTCTTTTTTCTCCTTAAAATCATGTGCCTTGTATACCTGTTTATTCCTTCTCTCTCTCTCTCTTTCTATCTATATATTTCTGTTTTCCTAATCAATATATTCACAGATCGTAATAGAACACATGATTCAGTTAAAATATCAAGTTATCGCTATGATAATGAACAGTTTTTGATGTAACTGCACCGATCATATATAGATACTACACCTAATTGAATTGTATATTTATTTACTCTTACAAAAAATATTATATTAACGGGTTAAAGAACTTACCTAAATTGTAGTAAACGTGATGTTTAATAGTAAATTATGTTTACTGGTGCTAATATCAGAGTTCCTCGAGAAATAGGAATAGATTATATGTATTTAATTGACACCAATTAATTTTCTCTCTGAGCTTAAGACAGCTTCCGACCCGAAAACGTTGCCTATTCGCGTTACCGATTATATTACTGTGTTTGTAGCCTCCGTTTTGTCTACGGAAGGCCCGTCTAAAGCTAATCCGGAAGCGTCAGTGAAAATCCTACCAAAAAAATGCTATGGAAACGAACTTCGTGGCTGAAAGAAAAAATGTGATAGATTAAGTAGTACTTACGGAGTAATATTTGCGGTCTTTCCTCGAGCACACCATTGTGTTCGCCACGTGATTTTTCAATTCTCTACCGAAAATGTATACAACTATATAATGTTATATGATTATTATAA
Source organism: Aphis craccivora (assembly GCA_009835225.1). Classification (NCBI taxonomy): domain Eukaryota; kingdom Metazoa; phylum Arthropoda; class Insecta; order Hemiptera; family Aphididae; genus Aphis; species Aphis craccivora. The sequence continues at coordinate 25,083 of VUJU01002000.1, forward strand.
TATGTATATGTGTGTAGCATTGTGCTTTCACATTTTCTGATGAAACACCATCCAATATTACTATATACGCGTCTGACCGATTATTAATATTATTATTATATAGCGCCTAAAGATTCCGTACGCGATAAATCATCAGCAAACTACGTACACCGCATGTTTTACGATCACTGTATAATAACATAATAATATATGTAACATAACGTTTACAAAAATGCACGCTTTCGCCCTGATAAAAACGTCGCCGAAAACCCTCTCGTCTAGTTTCCAACCAGTCAGATCAGTATTAATGTATAAAATATATTATAAAACTTAAGCGATAAACTACGTTTTATTATCATTACACGTACCTCGATGACAACATAATATCATGTATCTAAGAAATATTAGGGAAATTAAACTGTACTTCAGTATCATATACACTTACATAGATATAATATAATATATAGACTGGCAACGATACAATAGTATAATATTATATTATTACTATATAACTGTATTAACTGCGACTAATACGCGAATTTGAAAAGTCAAGTTCAAGGCTCGCGAATGAATGTGGTGCTATAATAATTCCACAATACATGTTGCATATTAAGCTAACGAATTGTTTTAATTCGATGTGCCATACGCCCATACTTATATCTAATTTATATAACACATTTGCACAACGTTAGGTATATATATATATATTTAAAAAAACTGTGCGATTTAATTATTTATATAGCTTTTGTTTTCATTAATATTGTACGTGTTTTAAATTGTTCGATTTCATGTTGTACACATGTTGATCGTGCACTGTTTCTATTTATTTGAATATCGAAAGATATGATAAGTTGTTTGATACAAAAAGTTTTTGATGGTTTTGAATTTTAATAGTTGCATAGTATAATAAGCACATTCATCGATAAAAACAAACATTTTGATATATTTCGTTAAAACTTTTATTTGTTTGTATTATTATGCATGCATTATGTTACAGATAGGATCGTGAATCGCAGGGATAAGTTAAGTTACTATCCGACGAATTGTAGTTAATAATACATTTAATTTGATTTGTTTTGGAGGGCCGATTAAAAATACTATTTGAGTTGTGTGAAAAAGTGTAACCGCGAATGAAAACCTACGAGATGATAATAGTAACAATAATAAGCTCAAATAGATCTCGACGAACAATGAACCGACGTTTTGTCGATCATTGTTATTTCCTTTTACGTCTACACCATATAGATAGGTTACACTGTGTAGAAAGTCGTGGATGAAACCATCGTTATACATCAAGTATCATATATCAATAATGAAATAAAATCTCAATGTCAATAAAAGTACAAAATGAGTTCACATCATTTCACGTAGTTAGATAGTAAAAGTCACTTTTCCATATAAGTACACCAGTTTCCGCGTAAAACCACGGGGTTTCACTATCGTTAAGAAAAATAGTTTCTTATCTCTATAAAAAGATCTATTATTTTCGAACATGTTCGTAAGAAAATGATAAGTATGTATAATTTAAATAATTTTTAAAGGCACTTTTAGAGCATGTTCGTTAATAAATTATGCAAATTTATGTTATGCTAAATTAGTATATAAATATAACTAACCGTTTTGTTGGACGTTGGTTAATTAAACTAGTAAAAAAATCAACTTTAGTAGTTACTAAAAATGTATGCGATTTACTACTTCAGAATACGAATTAAAATAATAATTATATTTTATGTGAAGCACAATGCACTTGATAATATACTATCATATTATGTAGATGCGCTATTTTATGAATTCGAAATTAAATTTTTTATTTTATCGCAAAATGGATTTGAAAACTTTTTTTTATAGTAATTATCATATCATATTCATTGTTTTCGTACGTATTTTTCGTATTATAAAATAAATTAGTTTTTGAAGAGTCGTGAAGGAAGAGTGAAATAATGGTTATATAGTAATGTAGACGTTTTAGAGAAAAATCAAATCCTTTTCTCTTCCAATAGAGCTGCATAAGTTGAGTGAAACTAATGACGGAAAGTCAAAAAATTACTGCAGTGATGAAAATAATAATTATAACACAAACGTAACAGAAGTCACGCATCTTTTTCCGACTATAGTGCTTTGTGATCTACCACGATTACAATTAACCGGTTAAATTCGTTTCCGTGATATTGATTAGTTACAAACGTTCCATTAATAATATTGTATTATTAAATCATAAATTCATAACATTTGAATTGCCATCGTGATAAAAATAACACACGATACGTGAGTATATTAAAAGTACACGCGTCGTAGCTGTGTACATATTATAACGTGGATCCCGAACTTGAAATGGCTGACCTACTTTCATTCTTATATTTAAAAAAAAAAAACCTGATCTTACAATATAGTGATGTTTGGGGAAATGAATAACAATATCTGTGTACTGGATTTAAGCAAAACGGAATCGATATAATTATCGAACTTGTATATCTTTCCAAGAAAAACACACACAATAAATATACACCGATAAAAAATAACTGTTGAAAATCGTCTAGATTATAATAGATTATAAAACAATATGCGTGACGTGTTTTAATTTATTTTAAATTAACGAATGTTGATAAATAGAATAAGACACGCGTGTATTATAAACTGTGTTTTATCATTAAATTGTACATTTAGATACAAATTTCTTTATTGATATTAATAGTTCATAAAATCATAATAATTCCAAATTATAGGTAATAGTTAGAAATATCGCAAATATTAACATTTAATATAAAAATAATTAATGTATTCGGCACCTTATACCAAGAGAGACAATGAGTACAATGCTTGAAAGAGGATTTAAAAAAAAAAAACCATATTGTTAATGTATTTAGTATTATTTTTTTCAATTTGCTTCAAACTCGTTACATATATGTCCGAATATGATCATAGTCAGCTAAAGCTTAACCATGTTTATTTAAAACGTTTTTTCTAATATAAAGAACATATTATTATTTATCACAAGATAGTTTTTTACAGAATGATATATTATTCTATTTCCAAATAAAGTCTATTTTAGTGGGAAATATCGATATTACCTAACCTAAATCGTATATTTCCTATTACCCAAGACTGGGCATTAATGAGTTTAAGTTATAAAAGTTTAAGTTATTTTTAATAAGTTACTTAAAGAGTTACTTTTATTTTAATAAGTGTAACTTCCAACTTAACGAGTTAATTTATGTAATTAATACAGTTACACACATTTTTTTAAAAATAGTGAAATTTCCATTATATTATGTTATTTTTAAGCTTTAATAAAAAGGTATGATAATTAATCTTTTATGAAAAAAAGAAAAGTAACTTATTTTTAATTAAGTTGAGTTACTTTTTATTCAAAATTAACTTTTAACGAGTTAAATAAATTTAAAAAGTAACTTTTAACTTTAAACTTAACTTACATTTTTCTATACTAACTTAACTTAACAAGTTAAAATAATTAGTTAACTTGCCCACCCCTGATATTATCTGTGTAGATTCAACTTAAACTACTAAGAACACTCAAGGGGAAACTGAAAATATTATTTATTAAGCTATTATCATTTAAGAGGACGCGATATGCGATATCTACAGAAAGATGTTATCTCTCAGTTACAAAAGTACATATTATGTGATATTTTAATGGGGTTCTACAGTATTTTAAATTTCAAGTGATTTATAAATATTTTTAATAATAATATTTTAGGTACTTATGACTTGCTTAAAAATTTAAATATTGTAAAAAAATAATTTGACAACATATTATAATATTCAAAATAATGTTCTGACCTTTAAGCATAGCTTGATAATAATAAAATAATACACTCTAGCTTAATATAAGCTAAAACCATAAAATTCTTTAGAACCAATATTTGTTTTTACATTTGTAAGACTATTACATATTTTGCATTATTGTCTTAAATATTTATTGATATAATTGAGAATCTGACTTGGTTTTCAAGAATATTAATTTCTATAGATTCTGTATAATTTATTTTGTACGTTTGTTAAATTTTTTTACACAGTTTATAATAATGTATTTAAATATATTTTTATGACAACACTATTTTAGACGGAAATATTGAATATTTTAAAACAAGACGGATATGACGTATCGTATATCAAAAAGCCATAGAGTACTTATAATTAAATATCTTCATATTACAACGTAATTTGATTGGTAATTAACTAAGAAAAGGAATTCTACGAATTACAAATATATAGCTATAATAAGTTTCAATTATATTGTTCAACTAAATCATTTTTTCTTTAGTATTTCAATTATAATATCTAGATTAAATATAAAGAAAACTATAACATTATATTATAGTTCACAGCAAATTATATTTCATCGATTATAATTAATATTGTTATTACTTTGTATTAAACACGATCTTATCGATAACACTATACTTAATCAAATATTTCCTATGCTTATTCTATTTACCGGTCTCGATTCAGATGTACAGAAAATTATAAATGAAAAAAAAAATGCATACATCGAAATTACTATTTTGAATTATACTTCTTTTCTCTGGCACTTTATTTAATCAGGGCACATAACGGAATATCCAGCTTCCATTCAATTTAAATTCTGTACGAAATATATTATACAAAAACAGCACTGTAAACTTATGACTTGATATTTTAATTTTTTGAAATAAAGCACAGATATAGAGATTAGAGAGTATTGTGTGTAAATAAACTTATTTACAATTTCAAAAAAAATGGAAAACTTCAGAAGTATCTTTACATTAAAACATATCTCGTATTATCGTATTTCAGAGATGTATGAGCCATAATTCCGGTATTTGTTTATGGTAGTTATCAACCATAAAAGAATAATAATATTAGTAAAAAAAAAATAGCTTATAATTATTATCATAAATATATACGTAAATAAAATAACACTTTCCTGGTGTGCTAAATAATATCCTGATTTATATATGACTATATGAGTCTATATAAAAAACTACATCACTTACACAACACTTAATCATAATCATCATTTTATATATTTTTAGTCTTTCTTATAGAAAAAAAACCCTATGCAAACCTTTGATTTTGACATACTCCATATTAATTAATATCAATATTAATAGTGTTGAATAGAATCCTAAATTAAAATTTCCATCGAGATTTTTAAAAAAACCATATAATCAGAGTTTTGATTGAATTATCGAATCTCAATCATCAAAGATCCCTGAAGCCTGCAGCAAAATTTCTATGTATCATGTCTGATACATTAAAGTTATTATTTGTTACGATAATATATCTGTATATTATTATGGATCATGAAGGTTCCTTGATTTCTATTTCATTATTTTAAGGGTCTTTATTTGGACGTTTTTGAAAAATATGCTTATGAAAGATATTTCAAGACAAATTTTCGGGTAACAACGAAAACATAATATTTAAAACGGTTGGCTAGCAGGTTCCGTTCTGCCGTTAATTAAATATCTAATAGGTCATTATTATGGGTGTGTTAAATTTGAATTCAATGACATATCATTGTATATGAAAAAACAGTTCTGGGCGGAGACGATCTGTCAGCCTATGTCGTAAGTATTAAGTACTTATATTTCATGATATGATTTTTGATATACATTATAAGCCATTAATTTTACTATTAGTATAATAACGGTAGGCAGATTTAATTTTTTTTTTGAAAATAATACATTTATTATTATAATAATATACCATATTACCTAAATTATTGTTATGAACTTACGAGTTAATAACATCTTACTGAAAATACCATAAAACTGTATAAATAGATAATATCTTAAATTAATCAGCATATTTTGAAAATTACATTGTGTATATTAAAATTCGTCATATACAAATAGATACGTAAAATGTATAAGTTTTCACGAATAAAGTTTTTGATTTGCATCCTTATTAATTATCGTTGAAAAATGATTTCTTAATTTAAGTTTTAAAAATTTGATAAAAAAAAAAACACTCTTATAATATATAACAATGATTCACACGGCACCTAATGTACAGCAGAGCGGTACCCACTTACGAACTTTTTTTTAAATTTATGTGTATTTAATATTATAAACATATTAAATCACTTTAAAAATCCCGGATAAAACACAAACCGGATGTTGGAGGGCAATTGTCTTGCTTCGCTCACATAGACAAAAGATAGTGCAGGTGTCTAATAATTGTTAAAAATTCGAAAGCACTAATCGTATTTGAAAAACAATTATAATGTGTAGAGGTCCGTTAAAAGTTTTAGACCATACATATCGCAAAGATTTCTATAATATGTTTGCAATGTTTTGTTTTTGTATTTTAAGAAAATATTGTACTAAAAATAAAGTAAATAAAATCTAACCTAATATCCAATTTTCCGAATAACATACTTGAGCTTAATAATGAGTGTAAATGAAAAGAAATTGATCTAAAATAGTTAAAATACCAATAATCAAAATTACTAACAGGAATATATTTTTTTCTGCTTAAATACTTTACGTAGAATGTAAACAGTTTTATTTTAGTGATTAATGATTATTGAATGTGTTCGTCACCAATAAAAAACGTATGTAACATTCTCACCAAAAACTAAACCAAATTTTTTGATATTTATTTTAGTTTTATGGTGATATTATAATTTTATCATTATTATTTATATTGTTATATATGTGAAATAATGTTTAAAAAATAAATCTTCTTCCACTTAAGAATATAATATACTATGTGTAACTACATTTTTTGAAAAGCAAGTACAATATTTAATTTAATATTAAATTAAATTAAAATTTTTTATTTATTGGCATATCGATAAATTACCAGGACATGTGAATGAGGTGTGTATGGGAGCGTTTCATTACAGCTGTTGTACACGAAAAAGTTTTTTTAATTATTAAAATATTAAATAACACACAATATAATATATATATATATATATAACTATATAATGTTAATATTACTATATATTTAATACGATAGAAAATAACACAATTAAAAATATGTGTTAATTTGTAAGCTTTGTTCATAATAAAACTACTAGAAACTCATTTTTAAAGGTAATTCTAAATACTTAAACGTTTAACTATATATATTATATTTAAGTGTTTAAATTATAGTTGCGCCGAGGAACTATTTTTTACTTGTAATTTTTTTTTTTTTAAGATACTATATATTTTATTATTATTTGCATATATTTCTAATATATATATTGAGAAATTAATTATTTTAGGTATCTACTAAATATAAAATTTATATTTAAAAAAAATTTAAATTTGATCAACGTTTAAAGTACAAAATGATTACAAAAATTAAAATAGTTTAATAAAAATGCGTAGTTTCTAAACGATTGTTATATGATTAAAGAGACAATAATAATATTTCAATAGGTCAAATTTATTTTTTAACCAAATAAAATTACATTTTTAAACTGATAATATTAAAGCTTCAACAAATTTTTATAATTTATAATAATATAATATACTTACAATGAGAAATATTTTGTTAGATACTGTTACTTTTAAATTTTGAGCAGAGCAATAAATATATTGATTTTATGATGATATGTATGGATGTCTTTGAACAATAAGTAATATCATAAATGATTCAATTTTTATCTTTTAAGTAGGTTTTGATTCATAAAACTAATTTATACTTAAGAAGATCAAAACTACCAGTACCTATTTTTCAAAATAATCGAGAAAAATAAACAAAAAATTAAAGAAAACGTTAATTTTACTCAAATCTAGTATTTGATAAAAACGGTTTTGTTTTTTTTGTGTACTCGAAATAAAATACCTGTAGTACCATCTATTACAGTGTCTATTCAATACAAAATAACCATATTTTTCAATTACCCATGTTTTTAATAATAATATTTTCTCTGCCTATATTTTATTTACCTGCCTAGTTACATAAATTAATAATGAAGATATGAATTAACTAGAGTATATTATTTCTATATAATTAATAAAGTAAATGTAACTCTTTTTAATCAAAACACTGAATTGGGAACTACGGATACGTGAAATTTATACAGACGGCTGCAATATCAAAAATTAGAAGGTGTATAATACCTAAATAATTTCATGCTTGTTTCAGATATTATATTATATTACCTACTTCAGATGAAACATCTAAGTTAAATCAACATATCGCTACTGAATAAATATTTAAACTACTTTTTTTTTCGCAAAGAATAATAATATATAGGTGAACATAAATATAACAGTACCTTTGATTCGTATACCGATTAATAATATATGGTTTGTAATTAATTACCGAATTCATAAAGAATTTTTTTAATGGTATTTTAGAACATTTGTAGTACATTTTTTATACAAAAACAAAGATGTCACAGTATCGAATTACAAAGCAAAATACTTTTTTAAATATAAGTTTAGTTTATTCTATACATATATTTTCTCCCTGTGTGTATATTTTTAAACATCAAATCCACGCTATCCATAAATAGATGTTCTAGCAGATTGACCTATTAAAGAAAAAAAATAATAATCACTGTAAAGATTTGTGGGAAGATAGGTAGATAGGAAGGTAGGAAGGTAAGTAGGTACTATCAAATAAGTTGTTTTCCGTCGTATAATTTGGCCGTTTACCAAACAAGTAAATGGTTGTAATGAATATTGTAATGTGTAGTCATGCTGTCTCGATAGTTTACGAGCTGTTCATTGGTTACCCTACATTTTTGGTTGTATAAAATATAAAATTTAAATTAAACATCATAATACATTTATCACCAATAAGTTATAATTACTGTGTATATCAATATAATTACAATAACATTGTTTTATTTCATATCCAGATATCTATTTGGTTTGATATCATAATATAAAAATAAAAATTTTTATCCCACGGTGTTACATAAATATATATTAATGAGATAGCAATATAGCATGGATCGTATAATATAATATTATTGATGTTAATAAGACGTTTACGATTGAGATTAACAGTAGACTAACATGCAGTAGTGTATGAAATATTTAAAAACAAATTAAAACTACTATACTACATAAATGTACTTTAACGTGCAGATTTTTTTTATATAATTTTTTTTTCTTACACTTAAAAAAAAAAAAAAAAAATCATACAATTACTTGACTAGAACTTTAATTTTGCTTTTGTTTTTGTGTGTTCTATTTTTGCCGAGATCATTTAACTCATCTACCTATATTAATTTTTTAAATACAAATTTTATGATTAAAAAGAGATAATGTTATAGAAATAAAATATTAAATCTATTTGGTTTGCTTTATTTTTTAAACATTTACAATATTGTTAACAAAAGCGAAATTATACAGCTGCGGCAACAAATGTATAAGGATTAAATAACTAAAAAAGACAAGAAGTTTGTCATTTCCTAATTATTAGGTTTCTAATCCCATTTTAATGTATAATGATTAACATAAGATAATATTAAGAAACTGAAGTTTAATATTATATTATTATTAGTTCTTTACAATTTTCAAAACTTTATAAAAACCATATAAATATGTCTGAAAAATAATCAATACTATCAATGTGTCATTGTTAAATAAAACTATTATATTATATTATTCAAAAAAAATTATAAATATTCTTTAAAGTTTATAAAAAGTTATTCGATGTTAAAAACTTATAAAAAATTACCAATAATTTTACAAAAATTCGTAAAAATATAGAATTTATACTTAAAAAAAAAAAAACACTTATAGTTAACAATTAATAATAATTAAAAATTGAATATACCTACATCACCATTCTTAATATTATAATTGCTTTTATGTTATATATATATCTAATGGATTTATTATTTAGTTCCAAATGTTACTAAACTCTAACCCTAGATATTATGTATTCATTATGTATTCATCGAACAAATACTGTTTATCAATTTTGTCAACTTACTTGATCTATGTGACTTATAGTTCTCAAACGATTTTCCAAATATTGCATCATACGATGCAATTGAATTATTATTTTCTGTTTTATTATTCTAAAAGAATCCTTTATTTTCAGATATTGTAAAATATGTGAATTACATTAGAGGAAGTAACTACTATGACTCGACCTTGTCATGATATCGTACTCGTACAAATTTAACTCATCCTACCCTGCGCTACACATAATACAATAGTAACTTCACTATTCTGGAGGCCGTGGTAGTCGCCTACTGCGACGTATGAGTAATCATTTTTTTTTTTTTTTGCTCTTTATTTAAATAATTTTCAATCTATACAACTATTGACATGTGTAACAATATTGGTTACATATTCATTAATTAATAATTTAATGATTAATGAGCTAATTATGTTTTTTATTATAGTAGATAATTGGAACCAGTTCTTTTTTAGACATCGTTCTGTAAGATGTGAGAGGACATAATTTTTTATAAGGGGAGTTTATTACACGGTAGTGAAGTTTGGAATGGAATCGTTTGTAGTATATGATTACTAGTTCTCATAATTGAGATGTTGAGACCTTTGTAAATGGAAACATTGCTGATGTACCATGATATGCCTGTAATTAATTGAAGAGTAATGTTTTGATGAGTCAGTATTGACCGGTTGTTGGAAGTTTTGGCCAGTCCCCAAATTTGGATTTCATAACTTTGGATTTTAGTAATGGACGATGTTTGGGGAGTCTTGTGTTTGCTACGAGTAAGAGTTAAGAACTTAAAAACCATGATCAATAGGTTTTATATGAAATTACGATGACATAAGTATTAAGAGCCTTTATTGTGCAAAATGATTAGTACGCTTACAGTACATAATAATTTATAATTTATATTATAATTACATAATTATTATTAGTGTAACGACGTCACGTGTAATAACGCGTGCATAACGAGACCCACTATCAGCTACCCGAATCGGCATAATTTTATACGAAGACTTAACGGTAGCGGTGGTAGCGATGGTCACGAATAATTCGACAACTAAGTATATAATAATATTGTGTGTGTACGTCGAACGTATAAATGATGACCCCCCCCCCCCCGTGAAATAATAGTTGATAGTCGATAATAGCTAGTCGTAGGATAACGTCTGGTAAACAGCCGCGGTGGAGTATTATAATATGTATATTATACGATTATACGACCGTATTAATTTAATTTAATTTCTACCCATTATGTTTATTATTATTATTGACGCACGATCTGTGCGGTGTTTTCAACGTAAACGGTCGTCGTCGAACTTAGAATAATTTTATTATACTGGTTACAATATTGTATATTAGGTATTGAAATAACGATAGTAGTATAGGTAACAATTTTTTTAAATCGCGGTTACTGGGACACCATAGGGCGTATAATATATTCCACACATTATGGTTGTGTGAAAAATGATAATGCGTGAACTTTACGCGTGGTAGGACATTCAATATTTTGTCCGTTTTTAGATAAACCTCCAGTGTTCAGATATAGGTAATACCCATAGTTGGGCACGAAATATAATATTATGTAAATCGTAATCGAATAACGGTACATCAGCAGACCAATAGTTAAGGGATATTTTTGCACAGGATCAAATATCATCAGATACTATTAGTTTCTTATGTTTAGCTAATGAACTGCAGTAAACAAACACCATAAAACATTTATCCTTAGTAGAAAATATAAATTCTACACTATATGTATATATTTTTTTTACTATAAGGAGAAAATGTAAGTAGGTATATAATTTAACCTAAAAACTTCCAAATATTTGGGATAATATAATATATGCATTTGGAAATATGTGGGTAACGTCATGTTTCACGATCTGCGTTGCTGGTCATTGTATTTAAACCAGAAAATAATATCTAATAACATAATATGATTCTAAGCAAAAATAGCTTGTACTAATAATATCTTGTGATAAAATATACCTACTTATTAATTTTTATATTAGATTATCTGTTTAAACAAATTAGTATCTGAAGTATAATTATTCCTCTAAAAATTATTAAAATACAAGTATCAAAATAAAATATAAAATAATTACAGAATACAGCAACGTGTTTTAAAATTAGTTTGTTTTTGATTGTTTCATGTTTGTATTTCAGAGTTTTAAAATATATTTTGTAACGTTAATATAAGCAATTTTATTCAATAAAAATGATACATGTAATTATTAATTACAATGTTTAATGTTTTAACTAATATTTGTACAAGAAATGAGAACTATAACAGTGAATTCACTGTTGGGAAGGAATAATTCATGTAATAATATCTCATTAAAAATAAACTAGCGTGAAATCTTATTACATCATTATTATTTTTTATTAATACCGCAGACCGTGGATATTATAATATTATAGGTTTATTGAGATATGTGTAATATGCATAGGTATTGAAAATTTATAAGAAGTCATTATTTTTAACTTACTGTAAAACATAGCTTTCTAAACACAAAGTTTAAATTATGTATAGGTACACCGAATTCAATTTGCATCTTTTTGCACTTTTTGCTTTTTGATTTTTCCTATGCTATTACTTTTTTTTTAAATACATAATTAGAATGTTTTACTCAAATCAATAAATTATTTTCTTAGTTATCGTCTTAAAAGCTTTTTAATAAACTAATTAAAATAACTTATAATATGGTTTAAAGAAACGTATGTGCGTTAAATATATATATAATATATTATTATGTATTGCAGATTTTTTAAGAATTTAAATGTAATTTTAATATTTTTAACGCATTAAATTTGCTTCTTATATCATAATAGGTATAACTATGATGTTATTATAAGGTACAACACTACGATAATACAATAAAACCCGACGAACAAGCTTACGGGTACGATGGTAATATATTATGCGCGCGTTTGGATATTTCGGGGGTAAAAATGTACGGTTCGGCGTGCGCGTGTCCGTGGAGTGACGAAGACGCGAATCGCGGCGACCACAACCGTTACAAATGTTAGAAAAGCTAGGAACCACACGTAGACAGAGAGAAAAGTAAAAAACAATTGCACGTGTTATATTACGTTTATTATAGTGTCTGTGCGTGTAATAAATATCATAGAAATATCGGAAACGTCTGGTGCGACACGTGCCTAGAACGTTATAATGTTATCATTAGCTGGCGTATGTTTTATGGGGACATCTAACTTTACACTCTTTTCGTCGAGTTTTTTCAGACCTCCGGGAATGGGATTTTTTGTTCCGCATAATATTGAGCACTTTATTTTTTCATTGAATAGAGCTCTGAATTCTCTATCGAGTCTATCATTTTTATATTGTGATTTCTTATTCCCTCAAAAATAGTAAGACATTGTTTCTTCTAAACGCTGACGACGGTTAATATTTTCGAACACTGAAACCGATTAGGTACTATTTGTTTTAGAGGCCTGAAACTCTAAAGTAACGTAGTTGGTTACGCCCTACAATCTAACTATAGTTACTTAAAGATATTGCATATGGACTATCAAATGTATACTACGAGTATTATAATTATACTAAATTAATCAAAAATAGGTCCATTCGAAAAACCTAAAACAAATTTAAGACGAATAATATTATAGTAGGCCTTAGACCATTAACCTTGTGTTTTGCAAAATGTTCACAAATTATAATAATATACTGGAATGATAAAAGTATAATAATATTATATATTCGCACATTTACAATCACATGTGTATACATCATCGGATATCGATGGTTTTTGATATAGGTACATCACTTACACTCGTCGATTAGCAAAAAAACGATTTTTGCAACTACAGGTTATGTCGATAAATCATACTGCATACGCGTGGGTTCTTATGTCACAGTTTCTTATATTATATTTTTATTCGTGAGAATTTGCCCTAATAACAACATGCCCACACAAATACGCATTTTACGGGCACATGCGATACACCTATCTCGTTTGACTGATTTGATATATTTTTAACTAGGTAGTGCCATTTTTTTTTTCTTATTGAATTCAGCCGTTCGCGAGTGAATTAATTATCCCCTGTCCGGCTATACATTTCTATTCCGTTCACCAACAACTTTAAATACTTATAAGTTCTAACTCATATACTACTCGTCTGCGTTTGGATTTTTATGAATCGATATACTATATCGATATATTACGAAAATTAATATATTGGTTTAATGTTTGACTACCCAATGTACTCACTAAATCCGATTCATTGTAAAAAAACTACCCTTTAAGTTGAATTCCAAAGCATTTTTCAACTTTAAAAAGGGTCTTCAGATTAACAAAAAAATAAAATAAAATAATAATAATAATAATAATATAATATACACATAATTATAAAAATAATATTATATCCTTATCAATGCTCAGAATCTAAAAAATAAATAACCATTTTGTTGACAGACACGGTCAACAGTCCAGAACCTATATTTATTTTATATTCGTAGATTATCGCTAGAAACCATAATGTTGTCACGCACGCATCCTCACTTGAAGTTAAGTAATAACTATCAATGAATATTTTTTCCACTTATTTAGTTAGTGAACCATTGACTTAAATATTTTTACAATACCTAGTTAAACTATTCGATAAATTTCTGAACAATATTGAATGAATATATTATTAATATTATCACAAGTATTATTATTACGCACATTTGTAATATAAACACGCATTACCTACCTATAAATATTTATATATATATATATATATATATATATATATATATATACATATGTGTGTGTATGTTTGACGCTATACTTGACTAATTCTCTAAGATAAATCCTTTTTATTGTTAGAAAGTGCAATGCAAAACCATAATCGTAAAAAAGTCATGTATGTGCTTTTCAAAATACGTTTTCATTACAATTTCACTCAATAAATCAAACTGCTGTTCACGAAACATTTTTATGTTTTTTTTTTTACCATTTTATTACTACACTAAGTACCTAAGTTTTATTCACACTAAAATATTAAGTAAAAAAAACTTAAAATGTCTAATCTACTTGTGTAACTCTGTAACTCAATTAATCAAACAAAATCACCTATCTATACGTATTTACCAACATTGCAATTAATTGTCCAATGAATCAACCAAAACAAAAGGTGGTGTGTACTGTGTATACTATATTTATTTAGTATTTCAATAACTATTTGTCGCTTAGAAAAATAGGTAAGAAATACAAATCATTCATACGGGTAATTTATAACCCAAGAGAAATTTCATTTGCACTTTATTTTATCATTAGCATTAAAATAAATACGATAGTAGGTATATAGGAGCGTAGTCTTTAGTAATCGTCACAGTTTGCCCATAACTTTAATAGTAATTTTTTATATCACTATGGAATATTACTGTCCTTTTCGCTATAATTCAGTTTTCTCTTCTTTTCAAATGTACCAAATAAAAGTGTTTATTTTAACATTTCACTTTGTACCAGTCAGCTTTAATGTGTAGTGGATGACCAACTGAGTCTTTAATAACGCACCTTTGATCCTGTGGCAGAAACGAAAGGGAACAATAACTCTTGCGACTTTATAGGCAGGTAGGTACTTAAAAACTTAAAAAACAACAACAACAATGATACCTTCTATAATAGTATGTATCGTTTATAAGACTTACTAAAATGACAGCGCAAAAAACTCAACATTAAAAAAAAAAATAATAAAAAAAAACCATAATATATTTGATATAATACTATGATATTGCTAAAACACTTAAAAACAACTATAATAATATAATAATAATTAAAGGTGTCTTTAAGAATAATCAATAATGTCAAATTTCAATATTGATTTTTATTCATAATTTATTGTAGATACGACATAATAAATAAATTTGCTAAAAAAATCCAACACGAGAGATGTAAAATATTATACTGTATCTTTAAATTTAGTATTTTAACTTTATTTAATCAAAGCTCATGTTAACATAAATTAAATTGCAACTAGATAAATTAATTATATAATTTTAACAATAAATTATTTTTATTTATGACTGTTAATATTTTAATATATTTGAACTGTAATAATTGTAATTGTAACTAAAATAAAATGGAGAATAAATAAACGGAGAACGGTATGTATGATTCTCATAGTAGCGATTACTCTTCACGTGTTTGATTTTTATAAATGGACAGTTAAAATATGAGTGTACTGTTATATTGCTATTTAAAAGGACGTATGTACATTTAATCAATCAGTACACGCAGATTTAATAGCACTGTAATAACTCAACAGTAGCCGCAGGCGAATTTGGTATGAAGAACGACTAATTTACCAAGTAATTTAGCCACGAGCTCTATTTAAGTACCTATAATGACAAACATAAAAAATATGAACATAATATATTTTAAGACCGGGTTACGTCGAAAAACAATTTCAATATGCATTATTACACTTTAAAATAATTAAAGCCAAATTTATAATAATAGCTTGATAGTTGATACATAAATCTAATGCATAAAAATAATTTAGATAGACATTGCTCATTGTAAAAAGTATAACAAATATAGGTACTCAATAATAATATAAATTCCAATCACGATAATCACATATTGCAGTGTATGATGAATAATATAATATTATATAATAGTATATTACCTACTATAATACACGTTTTACACTTTTATATTATGTTTTACAAATTCAAATTTACAAACAATAATCCATTCGATATTTTCTAAAAAATTGTTAGTTTGAGCTTTTAATATCAAAAACGAATGAAAACAAACCAATAGTTAATTAATGGCATAAATTATTCCAATGTTGTTTATTTAGTACAAGTATATTATAAACAAATATCAAATTACCAATGATTACATGGTATTAAAATAGTTTTCACATAACTGTTTAATTGCACTTTGAAAACATGTTACTATTACTAAATAGTACACACACGCGCACAATATATATATCAGTGAATTTGTTTCGCAAAATTAGTTTGTCTACATGTCTACGTGTGTGTAGGTTTAGCATCCGAACAAACAAAATCTATCCGAGTATACATGACGGACCTAAGTGGGCCACAGATTCCCGACCGGATCTTCTCGATAATATATATATATAGATATATTGGAATTTACTTTTGCTTGTTATTACTCGTTTTCTAATTTATTCCACTCCGTCCCTCTTATGGTTGGCCTTTACTCAGCTATTTATTATAGCCCTAAAAAAAAAAATGTTTGATCGCCCAACCGGTTTCCGGACAGCTATACATCGAGAGAAACACGCACTTCTATATATCCTGGACCGTTACTGCACACATGCCACCGACAAAGAAAAAATAATATATAATATATATATATAAGTATATTATATACATATACAAATCGATTATATGCAGTGCTAACCGACCAGTTTTCGTTTCGAACCGCGTTTGTCCATAACGCGAGGACAGTTTTCAACTTTCATAGTAGGTACCTACATCACCGGCTACTTCGAAATTTCAAATCCTATGACCGTCGTCGTAGATAATAATATATTTTATAATAATCGTTATTTGCGAACAAGGAGTGAAAAAATAAAGTTACGGCGTCTTAGGCATTAATGATAATATTATAAATATCCATCGCAAGCCATCGTCGCTGGCTGTACCTCTATTATATGGGTATAAGTTGGTATTCTCTGGTACGGTCGGTAGTACTGCCTATGATGACGTATTATTATTTGTATTCGTTAACGAAATGAAAGTAAAATTATTGTCATCCTCGCATTCGGTATTACCTATATATTATTGCATTATCGTTATTCCGTTTGCAATGAGCAAATGACGATAATATTATAAGTATTTTTAAGAGTTTACGACAACTACTGCCGTGCATATACTACACATAAAAACCGATCGTAACTCACACGCAGAATATGCTATCATAGTTTACTACGGTTTATTATACATATATATGTATATTGTACATATCGAAATTTTTTAACCGCGCTTTCTCATGATAATTCAGTGATCATAAAGGATATATATATAGGATTTATAATTATAACCGTATACGAAAATACATTGTTTTAAAATATGATTTTGATTTCGGGTTATCGCCACAAAAATCGATTCGCGGTGGATGACGACTACGACGCTGAGTCTATTTGCGCGCACACCACACACACACACGTCGTTTAAAGCAGTTTTTTGATTAAATAAAAATATTCTGTCAGTGTAATAAATTATTATTTCTAAATTTTTATTATTATTAGTTAGTGATTCTTTCTGGACGCAGCAGTGTGGTATTAAATATTTTTGAACTCGTATAGTCGTATGCCATCAAATGTGTTGACCTGTCGAAACGTCGACGAAATATACGTACTTATAAATATATTATATTATCATGCCGAATAAAGAATATAATATTATTAGTCTCCGATGACGGACTTGACAAGTTTTCACAATAAAATTGTTGTACGGGTACACCGAAAACACGACGTTTCACGGCGTGTCCACCGTCTACATGAATGTAAATTGTGTTGCGTTAACGGTTTTTTGTCGGGCCCGTTCAAACGGCGATAAAGTAATCGTATTATCTAGTACCTACCATGATACGGCTGTCGCTGTCGCATCCGATCGCAAGAAATTCTGACTAAGAACTACAATATTCGGAATAAAAGTCAATGAGGAAAAATTTTCTAAATTTTTTACCCCGATAAACGTATATTAACAAATAATTTCGATGTATGATATAATATTATATACAATTAAATGATTTAATAATTATTCTATAAAAAAGTGGTTTTTTTTTTTTTTTTAATTGACTATAAACCTATCTTATAATAATATGTATGTGTAATAAAACTTGTTTTCATTTTTTTTTTAACAGAAATACACGGTATTATACAAAACTAAATGTTATTGATGCATGAAAATGATAATCTAAGACACATAAAATTAAATTAAATTTTATTTTCAGTACTACATATACCTAGCTTAATTTTTTTTTTTCATTAAATAATAACGATTCTTTAATACTCCATCAAACTTGATTTTATTTATTAAATTTATACAATATTTAATTTGATATGTAATTAATTTTTATAAAATTGATATATATTCATAAGTACATGTTTGTAAATGAAAGTAAATGGTGTTATCATCCATTCACCATATTTAAAATATTTATTCAATCGCATTTGCATTGAAAAATGGTGAGGTGGAACAATGTATTCCGAATATTTTCATGTATAGTCGTGATTTTCCAGTGTCGCATATTTTACTATGATTTGACAAAACGATGATGATAATATTTATATGCTACGAGTTAATAAGTTGGTGTGTTATCTCTTACAAGAAATTACGTAAAGAAAAAGATACACGATTATATTATGTATTTCATTATTACACCGTTATATACTTTAAATACGTCCACTTTATTACTTATCAAAGACTTATAATAATAATATCATACTGAAATACGTTTCGTTCTCAATAATTATCAACATTATTCTAGGTATGTATATAATATTACGACGAAATCATCCTTAAATAAAAGTCAACTATTTGAGATCTATAATACGTGGAGTAGGCCACTGCAGCTTTGAATAGGTCACTTATGGACGGGCATGTTAACGGTGTGTTGTTATTGTAAATTTCAAATCGTGAATTCATGAGTCAGAATATAGTGTTCTAAAATAATTCTAAACATTATACCTACTTAAAAATGAATAGCCACAT
>VUJU01002001.1:0-33459 GCA_009835225.1 Aphis craccivora
AATTAAGGGTATAACATAAATACTCGATACTAAATATTGTGAAGCCTCACAAGTGGGATCTTTGAAAGTATTAAATTATGTAATTAATGATTATCTAAACAATACTAATAATGGTTATTATCATCTATTAGATGCGTAATAATAATATGCAGTGTTTCCAAAAACTGAGAAACTCATTTGTTAGAGTCAGTTGTGGCGAAATGATGGTCGCACTCGTGTACTTACATTATATAATGTACCGTTTCAACTGAGACTTTCGTACTATGTGTCATTACCGTCGGTGCCCGACACGTGATATTGTTATTATTATTTATAGGTGTTAGACGCCGCCGATTTAGGTCCCCCGGTCGATGGTCGGGCCGTTGGTAGAAGGGTGAGGTGTTGGTCGGTAGTGAGTCAGGATTGCAAGAGTTGGCGGATTCTGGGTGGAGTTGAAGTCGACGGGGTTGAGAACGATGCTAAGGGATGACAGAGGAGCGGGTTGGATTTGTCTGCAAAGAAGGGATGGGCGTTCTACACGTCAGCAACCGCGGCCGTGTCGACGGAATGAATAAATACATATCGTCGAGTTTAAGATTCCCGGACACGTACGCCACCCCCGCCAAACCTGGTCTCACGCACATATAATATTATATACACTCGTGGGATCACCATTATACGGTGCCATGCACTTGTAACATTTTTGCAGCTCTAAAACGAAACGATGTTGTATTCATAATATTATATAATATGTAATGGCATGATCGCCTCGGTTATCATGATACCAATAAATATTATTCTTCGGTACACGATTTCTATGAAAGATAATGTAATTATATAAAAAAAAAAAATAATTTATCACTCTATATGCCATGTTATTATCTATAAATGTTCTATTTCAGAACCCAATACTCAATTATTTAAAATAAAACTGTTTTATTATTTTTATCAACATCCGCTCTAGGTATACTCGTAAAACCTAAAATGTGGATACAAATCGAAAGATTATAAAAATTTTAATCTCAGAAAGTTCGAGCATGGTCTGAATTAAGTCAAACTCATTATATAACGTCTTAATCCTAAATTCACGAGAGTATAAAACAGTTAAGTTTATTAACTAACTTATAGGTTAGGTCATGAGGGTTACAAATCCATAGACTAAGTATTTGTTATATTTATTGAACATAATAAAAAGAATGAATCAAAATGTACTGAAAGCGCACTTATATACTATATATTTAATATTTATGTATATGTATATACATATATGTATATATATGTATATTATACATCTATATAAAACGATATTATATACGGAAACTATCTTAAACTCTTTTTGGAGAAAACATTTAAGTGTTTTTATATTATTATTGTATATAAGATACCGAGATGAAAGATTAATATCTATATGTACAAAGGATGATTCGCTTAGGATGCTCACCCCATTTTTTCTTAAATAATTGATTTATTCAAGTTCTGATTTTTGGAATTTTTAAGTATAGGTACTTAAGGATTACACTTTGAATTATTTATATTTTTATAGCATTTAAGAATATCCTGTGGCATGCCATTTTTTTCCAAATAAAAATCACTTTTTATTGCTGTTAATTCTTAAGCAAATTACTTATGATATGTTTAATCTGTCGAAATTAGAACTAGCCGTTTTTTAATTATTTAACTTTGTGCACTAAGGATAACAAGTTTAGAATGATGTATGAGTCCTGTTTTGACATAAATTTATAAAAATTGATTTATATTTATTTATATATTTATTAAAATATTATAATTTATTTTGAGTATAATAAAGTATAATAAGCATGAAAATAAATTTATTATACATTATATATGTATATAATATATATGTATAATGTATATATATATACATACATTATACATATTTAAATTATTATTCTTGGTATACCTATATACATTTTATTAATTTAGAAATTTAGAAACTCGTATAAACTTTAGTTTAGATCTCGAGATTTTTGAAGAAAAAATCAACTTATTAACGATTCACAGTAAAAAGGTTGGTTTTCATTTGAAAATAATATTATTTCCATTACTAAAGGATACTCATATAATAGTATACAAATCTTAAGTATTTGAAAATATGGTGCTTATTTTTTAAATATCCTTAAGAATTTCAAAAATTTTAAATTTAATAAATTAGTCATTAAACGAAGAAAAATATATCACTCTGAATATGAATTGCATTTTCATTTTCAATTATACTGCTATTTAAAAAATTGAGCTATGGGAAGCGTCCTATTTATTATTTTTCTTTAAAAAAATCAGTAAAATGTCAAATTTATATTTTATCGTTTTGTTATTTTTTAATTTCACCACGTAAAGTAATAAAATATTATTATCCACTGAAGCTTAAATTGTTGTTCTATACATAAAAAGCATAGAGTCTCCATTTTGTTAGTAAAGCTATAAATGTATATACACGCATTGATGGGAGCATTAAACGGCACTAAAAAAAATTTTAATATTTATTTACAAAATGTATAGACGGAACTGTTGGTTATTGTTTATCTACCATTTAACGCTTAATTAAATAAAAACGAAATTCCCATAAAATAAAACAAATAATTTTCACTTGATTGTTTGCTATATAGTTTTAAAAATGATTTAATAATTATCCATCTAGATTATTGGAAATATACGCACACTAATCATTAGCCATATAGATATGATGGCATATATACGATTTCGACTATCAATAATTAAAATTAAAATTCGTTCTTAGTATTGCGACCCTTGGTCGTATTTTCATTTTTAACCCGTTGAATAATTACTATTATTATGTAATAATTGTGATGTATTATTATCACATATTATATCGATGCGAATAAATTTATAGTTTTAAAATTCATTTATACGTATACTGACGCTATAAAACGGATCGGTCGTAATTTTCGGGAATAGTTTTTTGGCAACCCGAACCGAAGGTCGTAAAACCGGTGGAGAGAATCGAACGAGCCACCCGACGACGCTGACGTTCATATATATATATATATACGACAATAATAGCGTATAACAATAATAGCAAACTTGCAGAAAACAATCCCATCGTTCTGAACACACACGCACAGCGTAATTTCAACGTTTCCCACCGCGTTCGGAGCTGATTTATACTGTAAAAAAGCGCAACACAACACTTTTACTCTCCCTTGCACAAATCCGCAGTCCAATCCCACTCGATACTTGTCCGCACTCAGTTCTCTCCGCCGTTATTGCGATCCGACATAAGACTGGTTCGATAGAGGATATAACGAACAGTAGCTTTATATTATTTACACGACTCGTGAAAAAAAAAACGTACAGAGCGAGTGAACAGCGAACGCCAACAATATACGTCGTATTATATCGCTACGGAAAACGCTAAATAATATAATGACGTTTACTTGCTGAAATCGATTTCACCACGCGCGCTGCTTTTATGTCACAATAATGGAACATTTGAAAAAAAAAACTGTATTATTATAATCTTTGACCCCGGACACTTCATTGATTGGTCTTGATATATACAGAGTGATTGACCAAACATGCACACTTCAATTGTGTAATTTAACAATAAATTATTACCTACCTAAAGAACAAATCGAATTTCCAAAGTATTGAGATTACTCATACTAAGTTCCTACTTAGAGAATGTTCTGTGATGACACAGACTTTCATTTTTCACAGAAAAACCTCTCATTTCAACTATAAACTAAAGATAATTTTTCTGAAAATGTTAATACAACTAATTCAACATAGTTTGTCAGTCATCAAAATATTTACAATAAGAATAATAGTCCTCAAAAATGGTCTCACGAAATTATAAATGAGATGTTTTATTGGATCAAAAAGTACTAAATTTTATTCACGATGAGTAAAAAAAAATCCCTTTAAATTGGTTTTTTTATTCTATTTATTTTTAATTTTTAATTTATTTATTCTGTCTGGATGTTAATCAAAACATCAACCATGTATAGTGTATATTCAAATGATAAAATTGTGCATTAAAATGTTTATGAAAAGCTTCAGGTTTGTTAGTTTTATTTTCATTATTTGTTGCAGATAAATAATAATTTAAATAAACACATCTCTGAATGATATATATTAGAAGTAGTTTGTTTTTAGGTTCTTTTCTAATTAATTTATTAGGTTTATTACTGAAACAATTATTAAGTTTCACATAAGTTTTTTTTTTTTTTTAATATATTTTAAAACTAGGTATAAACTTTTGGTATATTATTTTAAAAAATCCAGAAATCAAATTTTAAATAACTATATTATTAAATCAAAGAAGGAGGTAAACATGCTTAGTGATTTATAAATTGTAATAAATACCTAATACGTTACGAGCATATTTATTTTTTAATCACGAATCCAATTAGTTTTAATATGATATATTATTCTATAACTAAACGGACAAATTCTATTCAAATTAATTTTCTTATGATGATAATTGATAACGTTTTCTAGATTAACGTAGCTCGAAAATTGAATTTAGATTCCCATGCTGCAAACCGCATATTCACCATATGTACGTAGATCTAGTATACAGTTTAACTAGTGTTTAACACGTTCAGTTTTCAAATACAATTCCACGACTATAACGTTGCAAGACGCACCATGCAGAGAAGTTTCGTTAGGCTTTAAATCGAGTAAATTGTAGGCTTTGAAGTTCTAGATTTTGTATATCATGCGAATAACTACACTAATATATATATATATATATATATATAATATTTATCAGCGAATCTAAATAGGTACAAAGCGCATAAACTTAACCAATGTGACTGGAAACAGTGATTGGAAATTATGTTGTATATTGTAGTGTATTTAGACAAGACTTACATTATTAATCAGTTAACACTCAACGTATTATTGGATTTCCTTAAGCTATGTGTATTCTACGTTAACTCACTGACATGTCCGAACACAAGTTCATCGATTGTGCTCGAAAGATGTTAAAATGTTTAAAACAACAATATACCTTGTATTCTATAATATGAGCGTTAGTTATACCTAAATTACAAACCAAACGATTTCATGTTTACATAAATATTATGTTTGCTGAAAATGAAGAAATCGTAAAAAAATATTAAATACAGTTAAAATATTTTCAAAAACCAAGATTATGATAATATTATGTAATATTATTATCGGAAGGTTTTTATGGAAGAAAATATGAGTTAAACATAATAATATAACTAATTGATTTACTCTATATACAATATTGTACAAAAACCATCTCAAAGTAAATTATAGTTATTTTATTCTCTAATAACTAAAAAATTAACTTTAAAAACTAATCGAAAGTAAAAATATTTATAGATGTACTTAAATCGAAATAAAACAAAACAATTTTACAATATTAAATTAAGTAATATATATATATAATTGATATTATTTTATAGTTGGTTGTTCAAAACGAAAAGATATTATAGATATTTAATTCTGGATTTAATTGTCAAGTATTTGTAAACAAAAGAAAAAACTTTTATCCTTCGTTTTTTTAAACAAAGGAAAAACATGATATGTATTAGTTTATAGAAAAATTATACTGAAAATCCGATACTTAATGATAGAAAATATTAATTAGAAATGAAAAAAATATATTAATTATACATGTATATTATAAAAAAGCATAGTTTAGTATTTCGAAGCATTGTATATTATATTTTATAAATTAAACGATTTATATTCATTGAAATACTAAGAAACGCTAAAAAAAACATAGCTTACGGTATAATATACTCCACAGTAAATAATATTCTGAATAATTATAATACTTATCAGTTAAGTATTATTAGTTATAAATCGGATATGTATATTATGTATATAAAAGCATTGTACCAGCCATAATTTTTTATAGTTAATTATATTAATTTAAATGTTAAAAACAATATAAATAAATTTAACTTATAATTTTAGCACATCTGTTATTTATCCATTCTAATTGTAAATATTAAACAATTTAAATCAATTCTAATTTAATATAAATTATAATTTAAATTAAATATCACAAAAGTGGATGACTCCATAAGTTATTTTTGAACTAATTCAACACATAAAATATATTTGATTCATTTAATTAGATATCTATTACCAATCAATTATTAGATATTTGATAACAGTATAAAATAGTTCTAGTTTGGTTTTATTAAAGTTTATTTTTAGCTCTACTTCAGCGACGTTGTAATGTTAATATTTAAAAAAAGAGTTTTTGTTTAAAAATAACACACACACGAGGTTGAAAATATAGAATAAATTATTTTTTATCCTTACAGTTTCCACTCTATATATTATGATTTGATAAGGGTTAGAACGTTTGAAAATCAAAAAAATGTATATAGGTATATTATACAAATTATAAAAGGTACGGAACATGTACCATATCACTTAAATTAAATTTTCTGTTTATAACCACGAAGAGGATTTCAGGTTTGAACAAGAACAGGTGCGAGCATGGAAAAACATCGTTTCATATTATTATAAAACAGATTAAAACTGTTGACTCACAACTAAAACATCTGAAAACAGGGATTCGCTTCAGGGTTTAAAATAAAAACAAATAAAAAACCATAATTTTTACTTTAAGTACAATGAAATAAAATCATAATCTACAAACTTCTTTAATAATAAATAATAATACTAAACAAAAAAAAAAAACAAAAAATCCGGTTTTAGAATACAAAAAAGAAGAAATGCATTTTTTTAAATAATTTATCTAAGTTTTCACCGAAGTGTAGACATAACAATCAGAAGACCTTCAACTGATATAAATAACATTTATAAAATAAACGATTAGAGGTTAAAACATAACAAAAAATCAACCATTGTATTGTATGCATTATTTATTTGTAACATAATGTCATTTTTTCTGATTTAATATACCATAAATTAAACATTTAAACCTTATATTGTACCTAAAGTATATGCAAAAAGTTTTTGAAGAGAATGAATAAATATCCAGCAACATAAAACCAATAGATTCATATCCACTAACGTAAGAATTATAAAAAACAATAATGTCAATGTTTGGTACAATATAAAAAAAAAAAACATTTAATCAGTATCAAAAATTGTATCAAATAATAGTTTTGTACTTGATATATTTTCATACATACAGATATAATTGCGTATAAGCAAAATAGTATACGAGCAATATTAGCTCGTCAAAAATGGGTATTTATCTAAAAATGTAACTTTGGTTATGCATAATTCGAATTAATTAAATAAACTGATTATTCTCAACAAAAAAATAGTCCCACTTTTTTTTTAAATTAATTTTTTTTAGTGCAGTTGTATAACTAATTATTCGTTAATAATATTACAATTTAAATAAATTACATTATACAGTCGGAATATACAAAATAAATAGTTTATAATTATTATATTATACCATGTACCTATAATATTATTTTAGTATAATCAATACTGTTATACATTAATATAATATGTATTTATTAATGAACAAGCATTTGTATTTCAACTTTATTTTTCAAAATTCCAAAGTTTGGCTGTATTTTGAATAATAAATATGTGTATTTTATTCACTTATTTTTACGTACAAAACTATATAATTGTGTAGTATTACGAAACTAAGTACACATATTTATATAGGAAGTTCAAATTACTACGCGAAAATTGTTTATTACATAAGCTTGTGATGTTTAATGTTATTGGTTTTCAAAAGAGATTATTTTCCAAAGTTTTCATTCGAACTTACTTTGTGCACATTTTATGTGTTATATACAAGAAATATCTATTTTGATATAAATTATAGTTTTTCATGCAAAACACTATTAAAAAAAAAAAACCTAATGATTGACAACATGCGAGGTATACTCAGGTCTATAAGACTACTTTATTACATGTTCTCTAAATATAAACTGTTCTTTAATCATCTCCTGTAATTACCAAAAATATCGAAATCTGTTTCTATCACTAACATGATAATATCATAATGTCATAATATACTTATACACTTTCAGATAGTTATTAATAGTGATTTATATATTATAATATATAAACTTTATAACAAGAAAAACAATAGGTGGAGATATTGTTATAATTTTTTGAGAAAATCAATTTTCCTATATAATCTGTAACAAGTAACCTGTTCACTGCAGATATTCACGATCACATTTAAAAAAATTAAATTAGACAATTTTATTTCACAAAAACATTAACTTAAAAAATTGTATGTACTGCATGTCTGTTAATAATTAATATTGATATACCAATTGCCTTCTAACGACATAAACGCATTATAATTTAAGAAAATGTAATATCATACCATATGTTATGGCAATCACAGCAGAATTAAGTGACTTATATAAGTTTTTCGATAATAATGTGTAAATTATTGAAATATTTTAATTTATCACAACTTCACAGCTTAATCGTAACTATTTGAAAAAAAAATATTCATATTTTTTTAAAAACTATTTTTAGTTTTTTAATACTATTTTTACAAATATCATGTTCCCATGTGTTTAATTAGTTTTGCTATACTCCACTTTGTATAAAAAGAAATTATTTCACTATATTATGTGTAATGTGTATATATGATGTATTATATAATTACCAGATGTTTCATTAAGATTCTAATCCAATAAGTTATTGTTGCATGTTAAGATAATAAGTTATTTACGACTAAATTAATTACAAAATTAAAATTGTATAGTTATTGATTTTCAACACGGAATATAAATATTATACTGAACTTGATTATAAATTATTCAAACTATATGTAATAATAATATTAATCGGTAATAAGTAAATATTTTCGTATCTTAATAATGATCTATTAACTAATTTTCACTTTTTTGAAATTCTTTGATGAATTTTACTTAATTCCATAAATACTATTTTAATAAATCTAATAATTTAATTATTGCGAGAATGTCAATTTCAGAAAAATTCAATATTTACAAGCTAGATACAAAGAATATTTTTGATCTATGTCGTACAATATAGCTTATTAGAAAATTAGAAAATCTTGATTCGAAAAAATAGATACTCGGGTTTTAATTTACACAGTGAAAACATGAATATATTAAAAAATATTGATAACAGTATAGGGGTATTGGTATGAGACATAGAATAATTACAGAAAAATTAACCATAGACAAATGATTAAATTACTAAAAACCATTTTTAATCTCTAATTAGTTTTTTATCTACGGGCATTTAAAAAATATGTTTACACTATAACTTTGAGTTAAACAATTAACCGTAATGAAAAAGAAATAAAATATAAAAATATTCATTAAACATTTTTCTTTGTAAATTAATTAAAAATATTTTAAACAATATAACATTATGCACATAAAATGTACGCTGAGTACACACAGTTAAAATTATAATATTCACAGTAAAACTATTTTCGAACAAATGTAATACATTTATGTACATTTTTTCACTAAATGTATTTCAAATAGAAATGGAAAATAACTAAGAGATATACAATACATAATACATAAAAAAAGGATTGATCTATATGGCACCAAAAATGAATCTGAAAAAGGTTTACAACATAGCACAGTGCTTTTCAAAAGAATAGAGTGCATGTAGGGTTTTAAGGAGAGTTTAAATAAATGAACACGAAATAAGTTGTGACCATAGACTTAGTCGGGGGTAAAATAAAATGGAGTCTAGGGAATCGTATGGATAGTGGATACTAGTAAGATTGGCTCGAGTATATTCTAATATACAAAGAAAAGGGGACACAAAATAATATTATTTCATAAAAATTTATATATTTAAATTAATAATCGAATTTCGCTCTTCGAAAACAATAACAAAAAAAAAAGAATGAATTCAAAACAACAAAAGAATACGTCAAATTTACCAAACTTATAGACATGGTGAGACTTATTTTAAATTCACTGGATGTTTCTGTGACTGAATAAAATGTATAATACGATAATATAATAACAGTTTTATTAAAAAAAACACACACACACAATCGTCAACCAATGATAATAATAAAATTTCCATTTTGTTGGACAAAACTTTTTATATTCATTAATTTTATAAAACTCCTCTTAATTTTTTATTTCAATACGTTGAACTGTGCTCATGTCAAGAATCATGATAGACATGGCATCAAAATATATATAAAATTATTTGTTTTAAGGCTTTTACCGCAGCGACATAAAGATTACAATATAGGTACTGTGCATGCGAGATATTTTAAGTAACACATACAACGACCCTATATTATACCCGCGCATTGCCTTAATTATAGCATATTTACACGTATAAGACGAAATAAATCATTGTTTGACTGAGATAGAGCTGTTTTTAAAAAAATAATGAACAATATTTATACAACCACTGGAACATCTATTTTTTTTTTTTTTTAACAAATACTTAACTATCATATTTTATAGCATACAAACAAAATGTTAAAATTAAAATTCATTATAAAATAAAATTATTGTATTAATAATTTTACAGAGGACCAGTTTCATTAAAAAAAAAATGCTATTAGAATATCGATTTTTGTGAACTAGCAATTCATACAGTGGTTTTTCATGAATCAGAAAATAAAAAATTATACATGGAGAAAAAAAATATGTAAATACTATATTTTTTTTCAAATTAATAATTCGTTTTATGTTATTCTATGAAAACATCAACATGGCAGTCATTTATTTTTTTTTTAAATAAAAATTTAAAACGTCTTGTATTAATACTATCCCGGTAGCATAAAAATTATCAAATTGTAAAAATCACTTTTTTACTTCCTAGAATCCTCTAGTACCTCAATCTTTCAATGATACTTGGCGATAACTAGAAGTTTAACTCGAAAAACTTCTAACTGTTTTTCGTATACTTAAATAATTAAATGATATTTATATAACAATATACATGGATGTTATGACGAAACCTCCCCCCCATAGTACGACGTTGATCTAGTAATTAAGTAGATGGTAGGATTTACGTGTTTTTATACAAAGAATAGTATTATTTTCCCTATTTATTTTATTATAAGTTGAAAATCTGCTCTATATATTGACGATTTGAAAATAAAATTTAAAATTTATATTTTTGCTTAGTTTAAAAATTTTGAAAAAATATCATATCTAAATATTTAGATTATGTAACTTCTTATTAGGTATTCAGGTAAAATTAAACTTTTTCTTCTTAATTTCAAAAAAAAAAATTATTTCACAATATTGATGAAAAAAAAAAATAGTACTTATTATTGATTTTAAACTATTTTTATAATAATAAATTTTCGATCAGTTAATCTTTAAATTGTATGAAATATTTATGTATATTTATAAGTATATATGTATTAAAATATTGTGTATGATATAAAACTCATGATATTATAGGTTAAGTACATACTCATACACGTAAAAGCAATATACATGTTAACTAATAAGTAAGTTGACAAATAATTAACATTTTTGTTTGCATGGTTTACTTTCTTATGTTACATATTTCGTCTATTTTAGCTCTTAAAAATTCTGAGATTTAATTATCAAAAACATTATCAGCCACTCTAGTTCGAACTTTTGAGCAGGAAACTCATACAAAAGAGGTGGTTCCAAACACATACGTAGATATACATAATAATAGCTTTGAAATTCTGTGGAAATGTATTTTGCGAGCGCAGAAGTTTTGTTTTCACCGGGTGATGGAGTGGAGGGTTTTCAGCGGGCGAACGAGGACCATGCGTTTCATTCTCAATGTTATCGCGTACGCATTATAACCCTTTCTATAAAACCTTTCGCCCGACCATTTTTCGCCTTCTCTCGTCCAAAATTTGAGCAAGCGTGCACATAATATTATGGTTCAAAGAATAACACATATACTGTGCTCCGCATCCGTCCCAATTTACTTATCAGCAGTCAATACAATATTATCGCAATGCACTTAAGTATTATTATACGTATTATAACTTCTATAGGTAGTTATTAACAAATAATTTCGGAGAAACTGCATTCACAGTTGAATTTCCTGGACTGTAAACTTTTTTTCCTTAACTATACGATCAAGTAATAATAATATGTATTATATTGTGTAGGTTTATAATGATATATTATAATATTAAAGACGAATCATTAATATTCATCGGAAAAGTGTACCTCATCTCTCTAGTTTGATAATTGTTCGGTTTAGTTAAAATGTTTTTTAAATTTGTATAGGCACCTACTTCTTTAGCATTTGTATCTCTTTTATATTTCGATTGTTTATTCTTAATTATAATATAATCTAAACTGTATTCAACATTAACGTTTTTGTATTCACAGGGCTCAGCACGTAATTTATTAATAAATTAATTAATATAGATATATAGTAGATACCTATATACACACCCTTGGTTAACCACACTCTTTCGTCTTTAATTAGACCGATTAACCCATTTTTGGTGAATATTACCTCCCTCGCTGCCATGCCAAGCCTCTACCTCAAGACCTGTCTACCGGCATACCACTCGTCCTGCCACGGTTTAAGCACGTCCTTCCGCGCCCGCGTTAATGATAAGATTTTAAACGCTCGATAACGGCTAGCACTCCACGCACACAAAACTATATACACAGCCATCGAGGTCACTGCTGCTACTACAACAACTACAACTCCTACTGCTACTACTACTATTACCACTGTCTTTAATTAACCGGAGAGCACTGCGTGCCGCACCTGCACGGTACGACGATTTCCACTTTTAACCCCTCAAGTAACACCCGCCATCACCACACCGCTGTCACCAGTACGACCACGCCCAGTTGCACCCCAATTGAGTGGAACGTTATATAGTCAGCAGCGGAGGTGGGTTCGCCTCTCTCACCCACCGTGACGGTATACCTATCTATCTGTCCATAATCTCTCTCTCTCTATCTATCTATATATATATCGTAAGCGATTACGGAATTTGACTTTTTATGCTTAAAAAAAAAAAAAATACATATATCTCATAAAATAAAATTATCCTACCCGACTGCGACGCAACGCAAATGATAATTGGTTAGGTGCGCGCTCTTAATGAAAGGGTTTCGGGTTTTATATCGTCGTTATTTTTTATTCCTCCGTTTTTTTTTTTTTTTTAGTTTTGAAGTGCGAATTTTTTTTTTTTTTTTTGTGCAACGCAAAGTCGATGCGAGACAATCGCATTATTGCGAACTATGGCGTGTAGATGTATATTTACACGTAAACACGTACCATCGGATGTAATATTATTAAATACGGTTGTTCGATTGCAGGTGAGTTCAAAAATTTGCGACAATTATTCCCTGCGGAAATCTATAAAACCGTTCTCGCCTTCTCTTTACCACCGGTTAATAACTCGAAATCTACGCATACGCGACGTTAATGTCAGTACATGTCATCCTTATTATTTGGTAGCTGTTTGTCATTATTATTATTTTGGTTTTCCATTTTCCCATATCGACTTCATACGAATATAAAATAAATAAATAATACGAAAAAATCCATGACACAATACTCGTCCAAAAAACATTACAAACGATACAATGTATGTATGTATATATATACACAAGGAACGCGCAAAACGATTACAGATATTTTCAACGTTCCACTGACGATGATATACAAATATATTATCATAACACAGATGACGTGTAACTTTAGCATAAATCATGTATGCGCCATTGTAAATGAAATATTTATTCCTACCGCGTGTAAGCGTCGTATAGATACGATAAACGAAGATTTCTCGATTCGGTTATTCAACGAATATAATAATATGTGTATAGTGAAAACTAGCTACGATGCTGGTCTTATAATTTTTTTTCCTGACTATAATATTTACAAATAAAAACTACTGAAATGAATTATTTTACCGAAGACAAGTATCTATTAGCTAAAGTAATGTTTTTTCTCGCCCAAAATAAATGTAGAAATTCAGATAATAATATTTATATTCATATCAATTTATTTATGAGAGATTAATAAATATAGAAACTATAACACTATAACATAAATATTAATATGCATAGGCACAAGTTATACTTATAGGAACTTTTTTAGTTTTTTTAGTCAACACATAGGTACTGTAATACTGTAATACTATAATTAAGATAAATATAAATTACAATGATAATTGAGTTTTTATTGATTGGATCTTGAAATTTATCGAATTTGGTTTCTTTAGTTATAGGGCAATAATCTCCCAAATGTATTCTATTAAGTACATTCCATTAGGTTGCTATGATTTAATGAGATGTGA
This sequence comes from Aphis craccivora, assembly GCA_009835225.1. NCBI lineage: Eukaryota > Metazoa > Arthropoda > Insecta > Hemiptera > Aphididae > Aphis > Aphis craccivora. The sequence goes on from VUJU01002001.1 coordinate 14,192, forward strand.
ATCAATTATTGAGGTTTTACTGTTCTAAAAATTGAAATCAGAAGACTTGGCATTATTGGATTCACACCGATCTGTTTAATGTAAAACACTCGCTTACCCACATTTACGTTTTTGAAAATATTTCTTTTATACAATTTCAAGCCATTATAAAACAACAACAAATTATTTTTTTACTATTCATTATCGTTATCGTTTTTTTCAAGTTTTCACTTTTTTAAACGACAACATACATTTTTGATGACGACTTAAAATTTAAAAATATATTTTCTAGAACTCTAATAGCTTTTAAAATAACAAGTATCACTTTCCGTTAAACGAATCACCTGGCATACTATATTTAATTCTTCATTATCTAATAGGGTTAGATTACCTATATCTAGTTTATTATTATCTTGTTGAATAGATATTCTAAGTCATAGTATAACTGTAGAATTTGGATAATTAGTTCGTTACTAAACAATCGTTATAGACCATGTATTAAAAATTGTCTTATGCTGTATTCTAATTAGTTTGTTTTAATTCAGTAATGTTATTTTGGGTATAACTTTTTTTATTATTGTTATTAATATTATACATTCTGTAAATATATTTTACAAAAGCACAAATAATGTTTATCAAATTAATATAAAATAGAGTAAAATATAACAAAATAAATTTGCTACTTTTCATTAAGACCTAGTGTTTGGGTGAAAAAACCATCTATTGGCGGAACTTAAAGACATAAATCATCGAGAATTAGAAATAGTTAAAAATAAGGACTACCTAAATCAATTATTTTGAATATAATTTATTATAACACTGATATTTAAGGTTACATATTCATTTACACATTTTCAATTAATGATTTAAATTGGAATATTGTTTTTTTGTTGAAATGTTCCTTTATCATATATATAAACTGTTCCATTGGAAATCTTAGTTCAAGTGTCTTTCTTAGAAAACAGGTTTTAATTAATATTTTTTCTAATGCCCTATTGTTTTTTATAATTGCTTTTTCGAGTTTAAGTTGAATGACGGAGATTGTGGTGGTGATGAAATACGTGACAAAGGAGGTGTGGTTGTCTTTTAATGCCCCCTAATGGAGTGTTAAATACTGCGGCTGATTGTTGGATTGTTATATAAGGTATTATACTTGTATTGTTCTTATTAGTTTAAACGTCAATATTATATGCGATACTATAATAGTTTAATTGGAGATGGTTAGTTTATTATCATACTTGGAATATATTGACTAATTTCAACATTTGATTTGTTTAAGGTATTATCTACGTTAGTATTAGGAGTGTAGCTTTTATTTTCATAACTAGAAATGAATTAAAGATATGACCTTTATTTTTTATTATAGCATGTAACTGCAATGTAGTAAGGTATAAGAATTCTATAGCCAACGGGAGCATAGTTATTTGAACTCGACAACAGAATAGATGGTTTTATAATAATATGTCGTCGTGCGACATAAACATATCATGTGTTTGAACAGAAACATCAATTGCTCGGTACCTACTCGTGATCTGATATAAACTAAAACCTATAGTAAAATTGTTAATTTTATCATCAACTTTTTTAAGAAATAAAATTACTTCATTTCTCAACTTAGTGATGCTTACAAAAATATAAAAACATTAAATCACATGTCAAATAGCATAACCAATTACCAATATATTCATCGCACCGCTTGGAATCTAAAATAAATTATAGAGTTTAGAACTAGTTGATAAGGTAACAAGTATAACAACCATGAAATCATATAGTATGAACTAAACATGCAAAATGCATGTAATATTGTATGATGAATTGCAATAAATTTGTATCTAAGTATACTTTTATATTATTATTTATTATTTATTTATATTATAATTATTTGTAATCATTATTCATTGAAAAATAAATTATAGATATTAAGGTATGATATCATTATAAATACACAAGTTAATAAAATATTGTATGATGTTAGTAAGTAGTTGAATCAATAAAAACTTTGAGTACCTAGGTAATTAGATTTTTTTAGTGCAGAACAAACTGATTAATTTAAATGGTTGATAACTCGAAAAATCAAAGATAACATACGAAAGGAAACTAACTATTTACACTGCCATAGCAACAATATACTTAAGTTAGAATATTAAATAAATTATAGTGAGGTTGGGTATATTTATTATTATAAAGTTTAAACTACCTTTATAAACAGATAATAGTTTTCATCAGCATTGAAGAGTATTTAAAGATTAAACGTAATATAGGTAGGTTTATAGTAAACCGTAGGATATTACTGCTATCCTCAATCCAATACGGTTCGGAGTTAATCCCGTTTCTGTACAACACACTTTTATTTATAATCCAAGTCCAGAAGTTGTCCAAATATGCATAAAAATAAAATATTCTAAATACTCCACTACGAAAGTCTGTCCCACTAAAAAATAACAGTCTTTATTTTATTATTTAATCATACACATTTATTTTTATTTTAAAAACAGTTTCATCAGTAAATTACTTTATAGACATTCTGTGAAATAAATTTTATTTTCTATGAACACAAAAACTATTGTCATAGATATAATGTAGTTATTACCAGTAGTTTGCGATATTCAGATATAACATGTGACAATGTGTTACTAAAAAGATTCGTATTTATGGAATTTCCGTAAATAATAAGAATTACTTTTTTATATAATATATGTAGGTATACGTATTTTAAATTGCACAGTAAAGTGTGTTAGAATGTCTATCGCCAAAATTATTATAGCCACTGCGTTTCAACAATATTTAAAGCTTTCTGATTATACGCATACCTAACTTAACAAGACTTAGCAAGACTATGGCAGATCACTAACGATGGGATCAAACATCAGTTATATTTTGAAAAAGATAGCTTCATTAAGGAAATTGTACTTTTCAGATAATAAAACAATAGGTTAATAATAATATTAAAATGTCATAATCAGACCATCAATGTAAATAACGATTAAGAATTGTATACTTCAGTCCAAACAAATCTCACTATTATTATTATTTTTGTTGGTACTGTCAGATTCGTAGTAAGAAAAGCAAAATATTGTGTTTTCTATGAAAACAATTTTCCATAAGATAGGTACCTATCAAAGCTGGGTTCACTGCTTGAAAACATACTATAATTTATTAATTTATTTTATAAATTTCTCTATCATAGATAAGATTTTTATTTGACCAACTTATTTTTTAACTAAATAAAAAAATCTAATTACCAATCCAAAAAAAAAAAAGATTGAATGTTTTTTGAAACATTCCAATTCTATATGTTACGTTTCTTTATTAGTGTTATTAGCTTAATACTGGTACACCATTAATTTTATAGGACAGGTATTGTATTTTAATATTTTCATAATACGAGTTTTCAGTAAATATATTGTATCATTATATGAAAATTAAAATGTACGATGGCGTTCAAATTTTAATAAACTTTAAAAAATATTAATAACAACCAAAATAGTAGTAAATATGATTTTTGAAAAGTGTTGTTTTATAATAACTTACTTAAATAATGTGAAAAAAATATTTTTGAACACGTTAATACATTTTGAGATAACTAATGTTTACTGTTAAAAAAATCACCCTTATATATCACACCACCTACTTGCATTCGTTTATATCATTTATATTACAAATGTTTTAGGTACGTAAATTATGTTTCAGATATAATATTAACATAGAGTATTTCACATAATATATAGGTAGTATTACTCTAATTTGACATTATACGTTCACTTAATGTAAAACTAACATTTATAACCGAGTTTTATAAATCCATAATTATACCTAATTATATAATAGTAATTACAAGGATACTATTTTTTTAAATTAAAAATTATTATTTATTATAACCATGCTGCCAAAATAATAATTTAAGATTTTATGTAGAATGCGTATGTTAAAACATAGCAGTGATAAACAAACAAATTTTAATAAAATATTACAAAAATAAATCGGATCAACGGATTTTTAAGAACATATCAACGGAGATATTATAATGATTTTATATTTAAATCAAATTACTTTTTATTCATTTAATTTGATTTCGGTTAATAATATAATTTACATTTTTAAATGTTATATTGAAATGTAATTATATTTATATTATGTATAATATGTATTTCCTTGATCTTACTTATGTCTTACAGCTGATTTATGTTTTTCGGTCTTCAAATGTTGAGTAACCACATATCGTCTATCTGTATTTATTTTTGTTTCACAAAATTTTACCATCACTTGAAAAAACATTTTCCCCAAAGTCTGATATAGGTAAAATAATAGATATTATAGGTATAATATATATATATTATTTAATACGCGTATTGCTCGTTATTTTCGGTATATTTAAAATAATTATATACACTATAAAATAACTGCAAGAGGATAAAAGCCACGGTGCACGGAAACAAACTGAAATACTGAATGGTGAATACGTATTTTCCTTTAATTACTCAAAAAGATTTACGATATAACAATAGTATAAACTCTGTCCAGTGAGAGAACGCGCCGCTGGCCGACCAAAATCGGGTTTTCTGCGCATCCCCAAACGTCATCCTTCCATAGGGAAACCAGTTTCGATAGCAGGGAGGTGCAGGAGGATGCGCAGAATCGGTGCGTTCTCTCGCTGGACAGACTATACATAGAAACAATGTATTAGGTATTTCCCTGAATGCCACGTCCAGGTAATAATTTTTATAGTTATACGATCATAATATAATATCGGTCATTCGGTTCATCAACACTGTATGCACGTTGATATTCGCCCGAGTAAAAGGTATAGAGTATAGAATCGAAGATAAATTCATATTGTTATAATAATAAAACGTCATCGTCGTTTTCGTTTATACAATCGCAAGTAATACTATTAAAATAATATAATAATAATATGTAAGCAATCTCTATGAGGTAAATTTGTATGGTTTTACGTTTAATTATTATTTTATTTTTTATAATTTACTAGACAAAATAAATTATACCTATTTGAATTAGTTAAAAGTGTGTGGAATTATTACAGGGCCTAAATAAATAGAATATGATGATGTGTCTTATCGCGAATACGCCCTATGCCGTATCATATGTTTAAAATACCTTCTCGTTTTTCGTGTCGTAAAAAAAATCATTTTTTAATTGCTCTTCTTAAAATACTTTAGAGCTCCGGAGATACTTTATCGTGTCCGGATTTAAGATTCCAACCTGTACAACCGGAGACCTGGCTAGTCCGGTTTTATATTACACATCATTCTACGGGCTATTCTCAGTATAAGTCAGTGGTCACCCATCCGGGCCATTCGAGAACTAGCAACGACTGACTACATATAACGACAACACTATAATCAGTTGCTGTGGTCAAACATACGTCATGGCCATACCGCGTCCCCATTATACTGTTATGTTTATTATAACAAAATTAATTTCCCCCTAACCATTATTAGGTGACACAATTAATTCGTAAAACGGAAGTATCTATACGATAAAGCCTCAATTTTCACAAGCCGCACACAGATTAATTTTAAAATTATTACGTGTAGGCGTTGATTAATAAATATAATATAATATATCATAAACAAAAACCAATTTATTAAATAACGCAATAAAAACATATAAATTGTATGTAAACAAATACGATTATCGGTATCTGTCTAAGTATAAGCACCCGTCGTTGCAACTGCACGATTAAATTAAATTTAGAAAAAAGAAAAAAATCAAGTACCTATTTATATTATTAATTAGACATACACCGAAAATCTTTACAAGCAGTTAATAGTATATTATCTCTAAAAAAAACAGAATCTGATCATATTACAAACCGCAACAAAACATGCGACGGACGAATCTCTTCGTTCGTTTCCACAATGACCGACGTTTGGCCGGCACTACCGCTGACGAGTCGCACGGAACTTTCGTCGGAGTGGCGATGCACTCTATTTTTGGCACATCGTCCAATTTCATCGCGAAGTGATAATTCGACAAATTCGGCATCGAACGCCACGGCCGACCGGCCAAATCGCCATGGTTCTTCCCGTCATGGAAAATTACTGGCCCGGGGTATTGTTTATCAAAAATCTGCCGATTACTTAACACAGATCGCGTTTTGATCTCGACTACCGCCGGTTCTGCAGTCGCAATGCATGCCGACGAGTTGCACGGAACTTGAATCGGAGCGTCGATGCACTCAATTTTTTGCTCACCGTCAAACTTCAACGCGACGTTATTACTTGATAAGTCGGACATCGAACGCCACGGCCGATCGGCCAAATCCCCACGGTTCTTAACGTCATGGGAATTAATCGGCCCAGGGTTGTTTTCTTCGATAATCTGACCATCAGTTAATATATATCGCGTTTCGATCTCGGCTGCCGCCGGCTCTGCAGTCGCAGTGCATGCCGACGAGTTGCACGGAACTTGCATCGGAGGGGCGATGCACTCATTATTTTTCTCGCCGTCAGACTTCATCTCTATGTAATTATTCGATAAGTCGGGCATCGAACTCCACGGCCGACATGCCAAATCTCCACAGTTCTTTACGTCATGGAAGTTGGTCGGTCCTGGGTTGTTTTCTCCGAAAATCTGACCATCAGTTGACACAGATGGCGTCTGTATCTCTATTTTCTCTCGGTCCGCGATTGTAATGTCGTTAGATGTTGTTGTCATCATAATATCGGGAGCAGAAGAATACAAACGTCTTGTCGGCGAGCCCGATAAATCACAAAGTTCTGAAACTTTTTCCGCAGAGCTTGATGCCGACTGCATAGTCTGATTGTCGTTAATTATATTATTCTGCATAATATTGTAATTTACCTAATCGTAAATATATTATATACTTTATATAAACTATAAATTCGTAATGTTTTCAAACAAGAAAAATAATTATGAAACGTAATTTTTGTAATTGATGCTCTATAGTGCTACACTATTGAAGGCTGAATTAGGAATGTTATATTTTTGTACCGGCACGCGACAGCATTATGTTTATTTCAAACTATGTAGTTGACAATAGCAACCATAGAAAAGAGATGTTTATAGTTTTTAAATGGAAATATTTTTTTTTTTTAAACTACCTATCATATAAACGATTTTAAATTTAATTTTGTATATTGTAAATACACAACTCGTTAGAAAAGAATATATGTAATATAATATGTTTGCAGGATGGATATAAATTATATTATAATATACACTGTATATTATACAGCTTTTAGTTTTATTCATAATAATATAATATTAAGTATCCTGAATTGAGAATTGTCCATTTAATATTTTAATATAATATGCGAACGTATTTGTTGTAGTAATTGGCATAAATTATTACGTTTTGGTAACATTCTAGTGTACGCACTGAAATAAATATTAATTTAATATGCAACAGCATGTTTTTTTTTCTACGTCCAAATGGAATATTATCCCAATGAAAATAGTTTTAATTTTATTTTGCACGTTTGTTTAAATGTCTTATACGTATAGATCACAAGTTTGCGCGTATTATATATTCGCCGTACCACGTTCCTACGACACATAATCATTTCCTCTGACAATTGTGTGCGAAACTGCAAAAGTCGTATACTACTCACTACTCCTATATAGTATGTGAGCAATACGTACATACGTAATACATTTGGTCTACATATTATGACGTGTCCTTGCTACAACGATGATATTATAATATAAATATGATGTACCGATATCAATAGGATGTACACCACGTATAATATTATTGTCGTTATAGTTGCGTATTATACGTCTACCCGCGGGTTGGTATGCAAGGAAGGACCGGAAGACGCTTTGGGGCTGAAGCCCCAAGTCGCATCATAAAGATACTATTTCAAATTTTACAGTTCTGTCGTCTATACGTACCTATATATTTACGTTATAATTTACAAAATAGTGTAATATTTTATATTTCTCGATAACACAATAGGTATAAATGTGGTACAGTATATTATATACTTAATGTTTTACCTATGTAAAATATATATTACAGTGTTTAAGTAGGTTATGTATAATACATTATCATTAATTGTACTTAATAAATGTGTTTGAAAAAATGAACGGATTCGCAAAATCCTGATGCTGGCCGATTAGAATGATAAACGCGTAATAGGTAGCTGACTAGTAATACAAACAACGTTGTACCTGTCATCTTGGAGGTTTTCAATATTTTCGGCCACGGAGTCGGACAAAGTGTCGTTTGAGTCTGACCCGTCCGTTTAATTTGTACATTCATTTTCATTTTTACAAATATTCTCACACGACACTAATAATTGATGAATTATACATAATAATAATAATCAACAATTAAACCATTAATTATTTTTCACAATCGCGCACCGAAATAAAAATAAAAAGAACGAAGTGTGGATATTGAGCGACAGTTGTACTTTATTCAATTATAATTCAATTCCATGTAGTTTATTTTGAATAGAATCTACTTAGGGACACATCTTTTCGACAACAACTAAACCATACCAATGTGTAGTCCCTCGTGTTTTTTTTATCTGGAGTATTATTAATGGGATAAAACATACACTCCTTTGATGTTCCTAATTGAATTTGCATTCCTTCATATTATATCTAACGAGTTTTAAAATTATAATTATTTAGTCAACCCTCGAAAAATTATAAAATATTTAATAAATATGTAACTCTCGTATACATTTTTTTCCTCTTACAAATCATACATATAATTTAAATTATATATAATTAAAAATTATAATGATGCCATATTCTCCGAAATACTTACATAAAGAGTAAAAAATATAATAATGACGTTTCAAGATTTATTTAAATTTATATATCTTGTAATATTCACTATACTCATTATTGTAGTTCTATGAAATTGAATTTGAATCAACGGCTAATCGAATATTGCTATAAAATTAAAATATTGTGTAAATATTTAATTTGACAATGATACCAAATATTTTGAATGATACCGACTTCTATATGGAAAAAGTGTTGAACCGTATAGGTTATACAATATAGGTACACTATCAGTCATGAAAACGCACAGGAAGAGTATCATTATTACACTTCTGTGACCACAATTGAAAAATAGTAATATATTTAAACGTATCTGCTAAAATATGTGTTGTCTATTATATAATATTATGCCCAGTGCCGCAACACCCACCCGAGCAACCAAGGCAATACCGCCAATACCCCAGGAAAACAATACATGTGCCCCTAATTAATATTAGGAACTTTAAATAGTATGTATATTTTGTTATGAACTGTCTAAGATTTTAATTAAATATTCTGTATTAAGATTTATATTGTCGTAACACAAGTAACTCGAAAGATAGTAATAAAATACCTAATAAAATAAATCTAAAAATGTTTGTACAAAAACAATGATAAAGCTGATTTGTATTATAAAATTAATAATAATAGGCATTTTTTGAAAATTTATTGGGGAATCCCGATATCCGCCGATCTGAGTTACTTTAATGGCCCAATCAAGTGAGTAATTTGCTTATAATGGGATATTTTAAATATAATGAACATCGTCAAGTTTATGCAAAAAACATGAGCTGCTCAAACGAATAATATACACGTGATAGGATATGAAAAGACGTTTGAATTACAGTGAAATGATACCGCGGTCTCTAATTTAATATCAATGTAATAATATTATGTTTTTGTGTTCGTCTAGGTGACTATCGACTACGTGAGTCTGCGGTATTGTTCGGAAAGGAGGGGGAATAAAATTTAAATCATACAATTGGTCAAATTGAAATTGATCAATATGGTTTGGTCAAAAATCTGCTAGTATAATATGTTTTTTTTTTTTTTTTGTTAGCTGTTAAGTTTTTTTTACAGCAGCAGCTGTGAGATTCTAAGCCGACCGGTGTTAATTTAACATATACTGTATACTCATACGTATAGGTATAAAATAGAACTGAATGAATTTATCAGAATTTACAATCGGAGTGTTGGGTTATAAAAAAAGAAAAGAGAACGGGAAGGACTGGGAAATTTGATTTATGTGGGTAGATTTTGTAGGTTTTAAGCACTTTAGACGAGTTTAAATAAAATGCTTGTCGAGTTCCATGCGGCAGGATGAAAATGAAATTTCCGGAACCACCACACCAAACTAGATAAGGTATTTGTTTTTATTTTCATTGTTTTGACATGTCACGATTTCTCCCGATGACCTACATTAGCTTCTCAACATTTTTATCGTGTCTGTGAGTAGTAAAAACAAAAGCTAAATACTCGAAGATACTCAGAATTTGACATTTTTGTTTTTATTTATCTTGTTCAATTGTTACTTATATTTCTGTGGTAGAAAAAGTTTGAAAATTTCATCCGTACGTGAGACGTATCTCATTCGAAGACAAAAAAAAAAATGAAATAAAAAAAATACCTAACTTTCTTCGCTGTTTTTATTTTTTTTATATGATAGCTTTGATTGAGTTCGAAATCCACTATGATCAATGTTTCATGAATTTCCAAGTTTTAAAGTCGTAGCCAAGTCAATATGTCATTCAAAATGACAAACACACGTGTATTATAAATTATGTATACGATATGTATACATATTATAGTTTATACGTATTTAGAGTAAACATGTATTCAGTGTATAACTAAAGAATAATATATTACTTTAATCTAAGAATATATTCATATATTTATGGATGTATCTATTCAAAATAAATGCAATGCAGATTGTAGATTAAATTATATTCACTATGAACTATATTACTAAATAAACTTGACTTTTTTAAAAATAAATAAAATTGCATTAGTTTAATTTTTTCATATATTAATATTTTTTAATCTATTTTTAATAAATTGCGATGATACTTAAAATGTTGATAAATGTATTCTAAATTACTTTTTATCCAATCACCTTTTATATTATTCAAACGCTGCCTGTTCATATTATATTAGTTATAAATTATACTACGTATCTTTAATATTATTAATACTAAATCATTATTTTTAAAATGTAATATACTTAAACATAGACTGTATCGATACCATAATTATTTAATCATAATATATATTATTATCGAATGATTTATACTCTACGAATTATAATAATACAAAAAAAAATTATTAAAACCTATCCCATTCATTTTAAATGAGTTTGCATAAAATATTTTTCTTCTTTTTGTGTACCATAGGGTGACTTTCCAAGTCTCGCCTCCTAATTCCTTCCCTCATCAAATTTCTTACTATGAATAGATTGTAAATTTCATACTTTAAATTTAAAATTAAAAAATACTTATAAATAATAACCTATTGATTTTATTTTTGATGTTTATAAGTACAAACAAATATGTTATAAACAAACAAATTATTAATCTAATAATTACTACTGGCACTACCTATTTTATGTATAGTAAAAATGTTCCTATACAGATACAAATTATTAAATTAATCAAAATGAATACAAAATAAATTCCCCAACAGTCTTATCATTGTTTTTTTTTTTTTTTTATTGAAAAAAAAAGTGTATATTTACTATCTGTATTTACAAGTTATATAGGTACAATAAATGAATTAGATGATATTTAAATGAAGAGAAGGAAAAGTCTACCATTAGTGGCACACTGGGGTCACGTAAATTGTTCAATAGTTATAAATTAGAATGCGTATCTTTTATTAATAGGTATCATATGTATAATCGTATAATGTATAATAGTAAGTGCTACGTAAACTTTAACTTACGATTTAGTATTCAATAATTGTGCACAATTAGTCTTTAGTATGTGATTATCATATTGCATGTAATTGTCGGTAACAAAAGAACGTTATTCAATGTGCTAGTTGTCGAAAGGTCTGAACCTTTTCAAAATCGCCTCAATCAAATACCCAGAGGAATGCAAGCTGTCCTCTGTGATATTGAAGGTATGGGTTATAGAAGAGACGTTGATGGGGAGAAAGGCGAAGGGTCATAAAGTGCATTCACAAAAAAATTGAAGTAATATACATGAAAAGGACAACAGGAAATTCTACGGTGACAAAACATTACAAAAGGTCTGATTTAAATACAAATTTTACTTTATTCTATTCCCAGGACATCTCACTTTGTTTACTCATCTTTAATAAAATATTTATATAAACCCTTCCTAACTCGTACACTATAGTAGAAACATTATTATTAAACGATTCGTAATAGTTCATTGAGCATTATAATATTATATTTCAAAAATGTTTTTTACAAAAAATAAAAATGGTCTACATTCAAAACCAAACATTTATTTTACCTTAAATTACTAAAAGATTCTCCGTTAAAACACACACACACACTCACATCAAAACCAAAACCACAAAAGCTTTTTTTTAATGAACCAATAATAGTCATCATCAAATAATAATAGTAGGTATAATAAGACAGTTTTTTAACTTGGTATAATATTAATGAATATTTTTATAAGCTAGATGAGATAAAAACTACAAGCAATTATTAACAATATTCTATGCAATTAATTTTTGACTACATCAAACTAGATGTATATGCATACATTTTTGTATTTATATATTATAGAATATTTCGAACGTTCATTGTCCCTTTTTAAAAGAAAATTCGTATAATTATGTAACATATTCAAATAAAAATCCATTCATTAAATTATATAATATCGTTGATAATTAATGAACAATTCATTGTTTTATGTAAGTTTTTCATAAAAAAAGGTGTTTTTAGCTTATATAAAAATAAAGTAAATTATAACATATATTCAAAAATTCAAAACTTATATGATTATTAATGTTACATGTGGTTAACTTATATGTTTTATATATATAAGTTATATCATTGTAGTTATGTATAGAGGGAATACCCTATTTTAGTATTTAAGTGAAAACTGATAATTTATATACATAATATGTATTATAGTACTAGATAATATAAATATTGATAAATATTATAGTATTATATTGTTATTTTTTGTTACAATAAAAAATAAACTAACAAATAAACTTTAACAAAAATATACTTTTGTTTAGTTAGGATTTGCAATATAAGCATAACTTTAGTATTGAATAAATCTTAGGATAATAAACAATATTTTTATTGAATTAATACTAGTGTATATATTTATTGATATAAAATAATATTTTTTTAATACTGAAAAAAGTATAAAGCTGACTATTGCAAATATTAGACCTTTGAACCCCGTTAAAAATAAATCTACATTATTTTGTTCTATAAAGTGTATAATATACAATATACATACTATATTTTGTAAGTTCGAACACACATTTAAAAATATTTTTGTTGAAAACTCTTCCCTTTTAACGTAAAAATACTATTCAAAATTATTTTTTCTTTGCTATAGTCCAATCCCTTGGATGATTCAACACTTATAAAATGTAGGAGTTACCAAAAAAATAAAAAAACACAATCAAAAACTATTTTATTTTATTCATATAGAGTTATATACTTTAAAGTTAAAGTTTAATTTTGAGGTAAATACTAAATAGATAGTAGTAATAGTACACGGACATTCATAGCACTCGGGTAGTCAGTTTGATGAAAGGGTTAAACTATTGTTATAAACTTATAACGATAGTATTTTTAAAAGCAGAATTTCGTATTGATTACAATCTAATGTTCTCGATTAAACCCATGCAAATATTATTAAAATACGTCGTCAGTCCTATTTGAATAGATGATAAAATTTAATACACTGGATTTATTAAAAAAATAAAACTCTAATGAATGAAAGAAAACTATCAATTACAATATTATACATCACGACAAATTAAATATTACATATTTACGATTACATTTATAATATATACTACATAGGTACTCTGTGTTAAACTATAAAAAAAAAAGTAAAGATTTACTAATAATTGTATAATACAGGTGTTCTCAATATGTTTTTCACGTACTACTTAGGTATATTATTATCAATCAGACATGTACCATTAATGATTAAATATAAAACGATACAAAATTATATAGTTATATAGGTACATTTATTTTAAATAAAAAGGCAGTAAAATACTAAAATAATATAATTACCTACTATTTTTTTTTTTTTTATTAAATAACAAATTTTCAACAAGAACCATAGATTTTTAAATTTGATATTAGCGATGAAAATATAATATATCTTATGTATTGATCTAGTTCCAGTGAAATCTGAGTATTATTATCTGAATTTTAAGGAAAAAACACACACACATCATTGTAAAGTCATCGCTACCCTTAGAATCTAATATTTATATTTTAATTTTCGGCTCTACCACTATGCGGCATATCATGTACCACCATGCATTCTTTCTCGTACCACAGTTTGAGAACCTCTAGTATAGTATATAACACAGTGTATGCTGTATAATATTATTTTTAATGTTTTCAGTTAATAACGACTTAAAATATTTTGTTTAAATACAATTTTTTGTTATATTTATTTTATATTCGTTAGCCAGTTAAATAGGATAATATTACTGAAGGGTTAAAATTATTTTAGGATAATCATATCTTTGGTAATATTTTTCTAGGAAATTTTTTCTCCTATAGAGGGATTAAGTTTTTATCCTAGGAAATAATTACCATCGAGAGAGATATATATGTCCAAGGATATATATTTTTACTTAAAATAAAATATTCCTAGGAATCTCTTTCCCCACCTTCCCACCATGTACTCTAGGGTTCGATTTGACAGCGACATTGCTGCAACGTGGGGTATACATATGCAATAGTGACACATCACAACGTGTATTAGTAAATTAATTGATATACCATAAAAATACATGGACATTGGACATATTTAAGTTAATGATTACAGCAATGAAATAATGACAACTATGCCGTGTATATATGTTTTAGTTTTACTACAGGTAAATTTCCAAATGATATAATAATATTTAGTTAATATTAAAAGTCTATGAAGAACAAAGTACATAAAAATGAGTAAGTCGCCAATTCTATTTTAATATGTTTTATTTAAAATCTCATTACAAACCCATGCGTACGTGACCTTTTGTTTGAATATTATATTTTAACTATGTACTGTACGACAGGAGTATTCAAAAGTCAAAACACGAACCACGCATAAATTTCATATTAAACAATAATACATCAATTAGGAACACCAATTAACGTATGTTAATCAATTAACGATTTTTATTTTAACGTAATATTTTTATAAAAATTGTCTGAAAAACTACTCATTTTTATTGTCTTTTTACAAGTTATAAAATATGGGGGTCTGAATAATATGCAAGAATATTGGACATAAATCATAGAATATATAATATTTAATAAATATTATAATTTATTCCACTAGTGATTAAGTTATAAAAAAACAAAATTTTAAAATATGCTAATTGTTATACGTAACTAGTTATCAAACAACAAATAACAAAGATGACAAAATCAGTAAAAACATTTAATTTTGTTCCAACGACATGTGGTAGGTACGTGAGCACTCAGGGAGTTAATAGTTACACTGAAAAATTAATACTCACAAAGTTAAAAATACATTGAAACATTTTTTATCCTAACGACCGAACAAACAATTTTATTACTGAATCTGCTTTTCGAAATATAAGTCATTACTCATTAGTAATTCTTTGAAAAACTGCGAATAATCCAGTTGTTAGATACATTTATATTTCAGTTGTCATTACTTATTATTATAGTGATCTTGAAGATCATAAATCTGTTCAAATTGTTTTGACTCAATTTTGAAATGAATTGATTCATTGGGCATCTATATCGTTTATAACCAGTTAATAACTCACTGATAAATAAAAGTACTTACAATTATTTGTCTTACGAGAAATCAACAAAATAAAAAAATAAAACGTCAAAGAGTAGTTTGAAACAACAAAGTATAATGAAACCTAAATAGATTGACTTCTGCGACAGAGTTTTAAATGTTGGTAGTTTTTTCTTATTATTAAATCGTTCCGTTCTACTGGAAAACAAACATAATCCAACGCACTATATCAACCAACAAATTAGCTGAGCCATCAGTTAATTTATTTTCGGTGTCACAGGATAAGACATTCAAAGATTACTCTTATACGAGCTTATTACAAAAATATATCTTGTAGCAGCCAAGCAAAAATACTCATCCTATACGATAAGTCGTTTTTAATTTCATTGTCACTAAAAACTCATTTAAAATTATTTCGGTTAAATCAAAAATATAGCATTTTTTTAAAAATACACATTTTTATGAATTAACATTTTTACAAATATCTTTAAAACAGCATTAAATAAGGCTCTTTCATTGATTTTAAAAAATTTAACTTATTACAATTTGTATATTATTATATATTTATAGTAAACACTATCCATTATTTTAAATGGTAAAGTTAATTAAATAAGCATAATAAATACAAATTTTAACCTAACCTACACCCCCACCCTACCAAAAATTGATTTTGTCAAAAATTGGATTTGCATAGAAATTCCTTTTTTTTCCTTAATTTTTTACTGATTTGAAGTACCTACAGATTAGACACGATTTTATATTCAAAACTACCCTCAAAATTGAAAATCAAAGTATTATTAACAATAATAAGTACTATCTAATAAAAAATCAATTTTAAAAAATTATCTTTAATCCAGTTTGTATTGCTTATTTTCATACATTATAACTGTATGAATAAAAAAAAATATTAACAAAATGAATAAATTGTATTTTATGCAACATATGGATTTAGATTATATATAATGAGTGTATTTAACAATATTTTTAAGTAAAAACGTGTATTATTATATTTATTTTAAATTTACAACACTAAACATTCAAAAAAAATTTGTATTATTATTTGAAACATAAAACTTAAAGATACACTGCAATCAGATTGTAAACATTATGCAAATACTCGTGTCAACATCAATTATTTAAAACTTAAAAAAGAAGCAAAATAAAGCACTATATTACGAATATTTATTTTTAAAATATTTGGTGATGTAATACTGAAATTTATTCAACAACTTTAAAAAATAAATATCAATAATAATAATTATCAAAAAAGTAACAATTTAATATTGAACAAAAATATTTTTTATGATAATAATGAGAAAATACCTATAGGTAACAAATTTTTTTTAAATATGGTATAATGCAAATTCATCACACAAAACAATAGATAAAATTTAATATTTGCATTTCGGTAAGTAATTTAATTTTTCAGTCAAATTTCTAAATCATTATCTATAAAGGAAAATAACAATATAGTAATATATTTTAAAGTAAATAGTAATTCAAAATTAATATTAAATATTATTATTAGCCAAAAATAATCAATAAAATATTTAACCAATTTGATCAATATCCAAGCACTACACATCATGAAAGGTAAAAAAACGACGGTCGTAGTCGAAGTTTATGTTATCAAAGTACGTACAACCCCAGAAAATAGCACTGGAATTATAGTGAATAAAGCTCACAAAGTGCCAGGTGCGTCCAAATTAGATTTGAAAGGTTTTCCGTTTGTTCTTAACAAAAGAGCTCTATCAACGTTTTCAAATGGTTTATCTCATTAGCAACAATAAAATACCGTAAGAAACAAACTATCAACTAGGTACATTATTTAATTGAAACGCTTAGAGAAGATAACTAAAAAAAATAATAATAATAATATAAATCCACAGGTATGAAAAAATGCGATTCCTGGTACGCGGACAAAGTTACAGTAACAATATGAACACTGATATTTATGTATATATAAAAATATAATAATACGTTTTTTTCTTTGCCCATTTCAGGAATACTGCCTCTGCGTGTTGGCTATTGAGCAGAACGAATTTTCTGGCAAACAGTAGTGGAACATAAATTTTGTCCGACAAAAAAGACGAACGTCTTAGATACAAAGTGAGAGAAGTGCGGAAGTTTTAATTTACCATCATCCTATATTCTGTTTGAAAATGCCTAAGTAATGTGAAATCCAATTTCAATGCTTCAACTGTTCGTATGAAAATTTACGACAGGAATTATTATTTAGACGTGTATAATACGCATACACTTATTGTGTACATAACTGTTCAATGAATAAGGAGTAATAAAAAATGTGATTAACATCTAAAACATGTGTTTTTTCTCAATAATTACATTTTTATATTTAAAAAAAAAAAGTTAAATAGGAATTTAAAATACATTAGGTACTATATTAACAATAATATATATATTTAACTGTAAAACTCTTTAAGAAATTGCTCACAGAATTTGTAAAACTCATTTTAAATCCAATTTAAAACTTAGCCATGCATTGCTTAACTGATACAATGTCGATCAAATAAAATCACAATATAGACTATAAAACAAACGTAGTTAAAATACTAATTAAAATATTATTATTATATTGATTACTAAAAAAAAATTAGTAATTCATTTTTTAATTAACTTAAAGTATCTAGCTTCTAACTAACGATCCGTAGTAATAATTTGAAAATGTAAATAAATAACATATGAAGATTATTTGAGTAGCCCAGGTCTAAAAAAACGATTGCTTATTAAATTAACAGAAATTAAGATTAATTAGGATTTTAATACAGAATAATATGTTTACCGTTTACCAATATTAAATTAAAGGAATTTTGATAACAAGTATATTCAGGTTTCAGTGTTAGGAATCTTTACATTTGAGAACAATTACTGAACATAACATCTAAAGAGATAGCGGCAATGAAACTTTGGCTAATTTCTGAAGTTTCTATGAAAATTAATAATGGAACTTTGTAAAATTTTTGTTTCTATACAATATAAACCTATAAGTAAATACTTATTTACAAAAATCTTTCTGAAGCATAACAATTTTATGAGAAAATAATTAAATCAACGCGTCTTTAATAGAAATATTAATAGGAAATCATAGAAACATGAACTAAAACATAGAGGTCGGTTATAATCTTATAAATCTCAAAAAACCGTCACATTTGTATAATGTTTTTATTCGTATAACTCGTATAAACACCATTATTATTGCTATGTATTATTTAATTTTTTTTAATAATTTATTTTATTGCAATATCTATTTATATAAATAATAAATATATTAGTAGTAAAAAAAATTAGCAAAAGTAACAAACCGTACAGAATAATAACTTTGACTACTTCAAGATATTATAAGAGTTCCTTTTTAATACTTAATCAACGAAAAAGACCCTTTCGATGTTTGTTAATAAACCTTACACAAACTTCAAATAATAATTTAAAAAAAAAAAATCTCGAATACAAGGAAAATTCAAAACACTGCAGACACACTGAATTATTTTTGTCACACAAATAATACGTAATGTATTCGATAGACTTGACATTACCCAGCACGAAATTCGTATTTTTTTT
>VUJU01002001.1:33509-44616 GCA_009835225.1 Aphis craccivora
TTCAAGCTGTATAACGTATCAAAGTTAATTTATATTTTATGATTACACGGAGAATATAAAATAAAATAAATTCCATTATTAATAAATATATTTTAATTTATGCAAGGGTTGAATCAGTTGGTAATAAGTGAGAGAGTGTTAAGATCTGAACTAAAAACGTAATAGGATAAAATCTGTCATACATTATATATAGGTCATAGGATGTCTCATCAAGTTTGAACCTAGGTACTTTTAACATTTTAACACATTTTTTCAAGATATATCATAAAAATTAATAAAGTACGCTACTGGATACTGTTACACATTTTCCATGTGCCCATCACCGGTATCACCCTTAGATGAACATTTGATTGAATTATAAGGGGGAAGCTAACACAAAATAAAGCAACTAATAAAATAAAAATAAATTATTGTTTTAATTTTTGACAGACTTATTCCTCTCACAATTTATTTCCTAACTCAGCCAGAATTTAAATTCTTACCAAAAACACTCTAGCATTTTTGCAGTAGATACTACTGTTGTCGTGTCACCAAAGTGATAGGTAACTGATAAAGTTGATTTGAATTTATCAATCACTTTTAGAGTCATTTATTGGAATTCGTATGATTGTACGATACAAGAATAAAACCACGAAAAACTCCCGCATTTTTTCGATTTGCAAATATATATGACCTGAGTCAGTTAATCCTTAATGGAACGTCCTATGTACACATGTGCTTTGGTCTCTTTTCAATTCATAGAATACACATTGTATGCTAATGTACGACTGCCGATTTCAACGTACGTTTTTTAAGTGCTTATTATCAATAATTGATTACGATAGCAGTTCAACCACATGAAATTTTTTATGTGGACAGTTTGATCGACACCCGAAATCGTTATTATCTGAACAGTAAAATAATAGAAAAATCAAATCCTCGAAGAGGGAAAGGATATGAAATATTTTCTTTTCGAAACGATCGTGAAAAGCACTCTGTTCAGCGTACACACGAGGTAAGACTATAAGGGGCAATGGGCCAACTGAGTTGACAATTATCGGGTTTATTGCGCTTTACGCTGAGTTACTGCTCGCAATTCCCGAGACCGTTCTCTACGAGCGAAACGTTCCGAAACCGATGCACCACCACCGCGCACCGTACCCATTTTAGTGTTATTCAAATAGCTTTAGCACATACTCAGATTATTATTATACTTCCTCTTATTGCGCCAGCATTCCCCGACTGCTTAACTTGCCGACTACAATGTATATGAGCATAAAAACCGATGACTGCGCAAAATTAGATACAAATTAATTAACCAATTCGTAAGAACAATTTAATTCAGTTCCCGTTATGATATAAACTGATATACCAGTCGTCGATAATATTATTACACTGTAGTCTTAACGTCACAGCGCTTACAAATTAATTAAAACATTACGTATACCTATATGATAAAAAAAAAATTGATGACAATTGAAATTCCCTGTATAACCTACCTAAGTCACAATACTTTAAATACACAAAAATATTCATTAAATAAGTGTTTTATGAAATGAATTTAACACAAAAAACGTTTCACCTTTTCAAAATTATACTTTAAATTTATCGACGTGT
Source organism: Aphis craccivora (assembly GCA_009835225.1). Taxonomy (NCBI): domain Eukaryota; kingdom Metazoa; phylum Arthropoda; class Insecta; order Hemiptera; family Aphididae; genus Aphis; species Aphis craccivora. Next base: position 35,106 of record VUJU01002001.1, read on the forward strand.
ATTTAATGGATTTGAAGTCTTTAGTCATTTTTAAAACTAAGTATAGATTTTCATTGCTCGACGGGTACAAAGTTAACGAACAGTATTAAATATGATTTGTAAATTAAAATGTTGAACGGTTTACAAAAGTAAAATATTATTATATATAAAAAAAAAAAAAAAAATACTAAAACATTATCTAACTAAACTGTGTCTCAAAATGAATCAATACTATACAAAATACTAAATATTATAATATCTATTTAAATGTAGAATATATTAAAACGATTACACAAGAATTTATATTTTAAATAAAACTATGCAATAAATATTTTATGAAATAGTTGTACGACCAAAGTCAAAATAATGGTTTTGATACAAAAGAAAAGTAGGTTCAAATATATATTTTTTTTTTCATATAATATATACATCTATATTTTGCATAATATTTCAATTGGATTGGTGTTTTTTATTTAATTTTTGTTTTTTTTCCATAAAACGTCTTTACAACCACGTTAAAGGTCAGTTAAATTACAAATTATGGTTTAAGTCACAACAATAAATGTTTGTAAAATAACAATAAATTTATTTTGTTAAAATAATTTACATAGGTATAGTATTATGTCATCCGTGGGGAATAGAGAGACACATAAAAGTTTGGTCCATTATTAATAATGAATGACAGTAGAATGCATAAAATGTTTTTTTTCAGTGTTTTCAACATTCGTTGTATAGCATTCATTAAAAACGATTTGCTTTTTTTCCACATATTTTAAGCAAAGAAAACGCATAGTATACAACAACCAATGGTTCAATACCAACCAATATATACCCACGTCCCACACATTACCTACACTTTATATTATAATATATAAATAAAATTACCGATAAAAAAAGGATAATTTAAAAGCGATATATAATTAATATAGCGATTTATAATTTAAAAAAATAATATATACATTTGTGAATATATTTGTTATTTTAATAGTGATTAAAATATAGTAGTCTGAGTCGTAGAACTCGGTTTCAATTCAAAAATGTGTTGTATATTACAAAAATATATGATATTTTTAATTATTAAATATGCGAGATCCTCGAAACCTATTTATTTTTTTTCATATTTCATATCCTCTAATAATTTATTAATATATTGCAAATACTTTTCAACATACTGCAAAGCACAATAGTACATTATTACAATGTACTGCAAATAATTAATTTAAGTTGTATAATATTACAATATTCACAATGCATTAACTTAAAATTGTAATTTATTATGTGCAACGTGTATTTTATTGTAAAAGTATACTTTAAACTAATTATAATAAATTAGTTACAAACTAGTTTGCAATGCAATAACAATAACAATATTCTAAACATGTCAAATAAATAAAATTAATAAATGAAAATGAAAATCATAAATATTTTTCATTACCTAAGCATGATTAGTTACGAAATGAATGATTGTTCAAATATAAAACTACAAATTATCTACAATGTATGTGTAAAGAGTAATTCAATATATTTTGTAATGAACAACTACTTCAGTATAAAAACTAAAAAATAATCCAGTCACAAATAAACGAACAAAATATATTATTATTACTATTAAATGGAATAAGGTCAGTAAGGATCATATTATATTCTAATGTTTTAACACATTTAACAGTCATATTCGAACACATATTTAATAAAGCTCATAGACGAGTTAAGTGTATAGTTGACACCCAAAAATAACACTATAAAAATATAAAAACAAGATTTTCGTGTTAGGCTAGATATCAACATTTTATATACTTTTTTTTTTTGTATTAAATTCTATACTAGTTTAAAACTCGATTTTGCCGCAATGCAATTTTTAGGTATTGCGGATTTTTCTACGCCGTGTCAACCTAAGTGGATTATAGTTGAACGAGCGGAAAGGGATCGCAAGAAGGACGGAGCAAAGTGTAGTTTCGTGTGTGGAACCGTAATAAGAAATATACGATGGAACGAACGGCCGAGAGTTGGGGGGAGCACTGGTTGGCCCCGTGTCGGTCACATAAATCATTTCCGTCGACTGGCGATTGTCAATTTCGGTGTGAAATATTGCGTGTCCTCGTGTAACGGTTAATAACTCAGAAATTGTCGGTTCAAGTGCACCACCACCAACACTGCCACCACTACCACTGACACCATCAACTCAGTACTGTGCAGGGAAAACGTCCACTTAAAGTCACATTATTCATGTCTGCGTATTATAAATTGAAAAATAATTACCAGTGCATGCACAATTTTTTCACCCTCGTCTCAACTAGTTATACGCAGTCTGTATGTTCACGTTTTATTAACCTAAATTGTTTTTGGTAAACGAGTATCAGCATTAATTTGTTTTAAAAACAAGTTGTACAAATAAGTATTGATTATTAGAATTTATTTTCACTGAATTTATTTTTACTGATTACAGACGAAGTTTGAAAATGTAAGAAAATCTACTGATATATAATATGATTAAAACTGCAGTACACCGAGTTCATTACAAAAATAACTTGATTTTTATGCAGATCGCTGTTTGCCTGTTTAGGATATTTATTCTTTAATAATTTAAAACTTGAAAGTCAATATTATTTGTAGTACCTATTCGTGTCTCAACAACATCTTTTTATATTTTTTAAATCTTGACTAAAATTTGATTTTATATTTTTAAAGACTTCATATACAATGCTATACTAAACCGTACCAAACAACAACAATATGAATTGTTATTGAACATTTCTAGATACGGTTTGTTATTGTTAATAGCTTAATACTTTTAATTAATGTATTGTAAATTATATTTATAATAATTATTTATTTGTTAATTATCTTGGATTTCCTATAAAATCGAACTCGGCTATAAACAGTATAATTTTTATAATTTTCCTTGTTTATAATATGTACACAATAATTATTTGAGCGACATAACTGCTATACAAGTCAATGACAATGCTACTTCAAAATATTTTTTAAGATCACACTTAACCATTATATTATGGAAGAAAACTATTAAATGAGTTTGAATTGGGAAGTTTTCATTTAAACATTCACTAAAAATGATACACTACTATCAACGATATTATATAGTTTTATATAACAAACTATAGAACATCACATGAAATAAATATAAAATTATGGGGTTTGTTTGGGTATTCTATTTTTTTTCTTTTTTAGTAAATTGTGACAGTACAGTTTAGCAATTACTGTACTCGTGTTTATTGCCAAGGACATTAAGATTTGTTGTCGCTTTATTTGTCGTCTGTTCGTGACCAGATTCTCAATATTCGAAGTGAAAAGAATTTTCCAATTTATTTTCAAACGTTTCACCCATAACAATTAATACTTAGACAGTTAGACCAACAACTTGGTAATTAATGCGTTAAAAATAAATATAATACAATTTTTATCCATTTTAGGTCATATGTACTATGTCCAATATCCATTACTTATTATTTATTAATTATTACTAAACATAATAGCTAAATATCATTATATTATCAATCATATTATTTTTATTATTCTATTAATATACTATAATTATTTATTTATTGTGTTTTTTTATTCTAAAAATAATTGTAAAAGTATAGTCTAAAACAATACATTTTAAAATACTTTTAATTTTTAATTATTAGCGTATATACCTACCTATATAAAAAATAAAAAAAATTATCGTTAATTTTGTTTTTAGATATTACGATATTATATTGATTTATAATATATTAAACTTTAATATAGATATTAGATAATAACAAAAATATCTCGTACTTACCGTAGTTATTATCATAGTAATATAGTAATAAATTTGCTAATAAACAATTTTAATTAAAAATTAATATTAACGAGATGTTTGAGAGAATAGAACGTATTTTCATTTTTCACTAAACAGATTTAAATCTTAATATATTTATCAATAAAGAATATAGTAACACTATATGTCATATCTATATGTCATATAATAGACATACCATAATATCATTTAGAAAAAAGTAGGTTTTGTGATACCTACTTCTATTACATATTAATTGAATGAATCACAAAATCATCAAAATTTTAGTAATATCTTTATAATTATAACTTATAAAAACCGATAAATACAAACTTGAATTAGTTGTAATACACTTGTTATTCGATATAAATTTAATAATAAACAAAAATTTGAACATTAGTTTATGGAATAAAACCATTAAAAATCTGAATAAGATACAGAATTTATTTTTTATTATGTTTAATACATTTACATTTTACAAATTATAAGTTACGATTAAAAATGCATAACAGGTAAAGGTATAATAGAATAATATAATTATACTTTCAGAATAAGGTAAATATGTAAAGCATAACAATTATAGTGAAGTGAACCATGTCAAAATAGTAACTATTATATAGTACAACGGATATCCACTAATACTTTAACGCAGGAGCATTATGTTAAAATTTTAATTAATAAAAAGGCTATTTACATTTTACAGAAACGATTAAAGTTCACTTTAATAGCTTATCTCGTATTGTTAGTGAAATGTAAGAATAAAACATTTACTCGGTTTTAAATAAATACTAATAAAAAGGCTAATTTAACAGACTATGAAATTTAAAACTATACATTAGTATTATAATTAATGCACTCACCTTTCATCGCATACATGGTTGAAAATGTATAATGACAATTATACGCAAAATACAATACCTGTACAAATCATACACACGCATAGTTCAACTGCAAAGAGAAACTATGATTATGACATTTTAATTTGTGATAATTTTAGTTGTATGAAAAAAAAATTAATATCATCTATTCAACAATAATTTTACAACTAACACTTTATATATATATATGAATTATCTGTTAAAATTACAGCAAAAAAAAATTTTAGTCGTAAGATGACAACTATGCTAAATTTTCAAAATTTTTTTAATAAAATATGTAACATCTAGCATTAAAACTAACTAATATTTTTAAAAAATAATAATAATTGTATACTATATATTATATTTAAAAAAAATTCAATTAATATTCAATGTCTTTGATCAAAAACCCTTCTAGCATACTATATATAACTAACTCTACTAATTTATCATTATATAGATTCAGAACATAAGTTTTAATTAATGCAATGATAATATTATATTATAATTTAAAAATGTATTAACATTAAAATTATGCTTGTTAAATATTGTAAAACATAATAGCTTTTAAGTTTTAGTCTTGACTCTTGAGTTTAAACAGAGTAATTCATCAAGCATGCTCAGTCCCATTTTTTCCCCTTTAATAATGAATTTAATCAAATTCTAGTTCATAGAATTTTAAAATATACTTTAAGATCATATTTTCATATTATTGAGATTTTTTCACTATTTAAAAAGACTCCTGTGGCAATACAAACTTCTGTATTTTTCAAATGAGAACCCTTCCTTTAAACTGTAAATCATTTAATGAATATATATTGTCTAATATTTCTGTAGTTCCTAATTTAAAGTCTAAATAAGTAATTTTTTAGTTATTAAAATGTTTGTTCTAAAGATACAAGTTTTCAAAAATATGAAATAGACTTAATAAGAGTATTGAATCTAATTATATATTACACGTAGAGCATTTTTTTTTTAATTATAAGCAAATATGGGTTAATATTGATTACTAAAATGTCTAAGTCACCATAGCATCATATATTTCAAACTCGTATTCGTGGACCTGTTATCCCCTATTATCCTTATCATACGAAGTTCAATAACCTCAAAACTATTATTATTTGGATTTTGATTATGTCAAAATTTAAAATAACTGTTATTTTGAAGAAAAGGGGGGGGGATGATGAACAATGAACATGCATGGATAATCATCCTGTATAAATAATAAAAAACGATATTTCATACAATCCAGACGTGTTATTTTAATTTAATATTTTCAATAAATAAATATTAACATTGTAAGTTGTAACTAAATGGGTTTTTACACATTTAGGCAATCACAAACTAATTTATTTGACTTGGAATAATTTCAATTTAATTTTAAATCGTTTATTTGGTTATTAAAATGGTAATGCATTTAAATTGTACCGTCATTGTTTACAACAGTGATTACAGTTTACCAACTGCGTGACCAGGTGGAATAATCAATTTTTAATTATTTTACACATATATAACTATAATATAATCCACATGGAATCTTTAAATCGATGATGATTAATATAAAATAAATATTATAATCATACCTAAAAGATAGAATAATAATACGAATTTTCAACTTAATTTATTATAAATCTATAATAGGTACCTATATCCATACAAACAAATATAGTGTTCTATTATTTTGTACTTAGAGAATTAAAAATTTAGGATGATATTTTCTTATAATAATAAAATTGTTAAACGATAATCATATTATAGAATTATGCGATGGTTAAAAATTAATACAAGTTAACAAACGATTATAATTGTTTTTTAATGTATATAAACTTATTAATATCCCATGGGTATATACTAATACTAATGTTAAATGTAATTGGTTATTGTTGTCCTAATTGTTTCATGCAATAGTATTAGACAATTATATTAGAATACATAATATTACATATTATATATATATATATATATATATATATAATATATTATACGATCTCCACTATAAATTATTCTACGGTTATTAAACACACCGTTATGCATCGTGTTTATTTTACTTGAATAATAGGTAGTTATCAATTACTAATATTATAATTTCTGAGATATTGTACACATATTATGACTAGGTACATCATGCAAGCTAATTCGCATATTATTGTAATGTACTAATAAGGAATATTAAATAAATCACGCAGTGCAGTCGTTGTTACATTTGTAGATTATATTTTTATAAGAAAAATAATAGTATACTATTACACCAACGAAAATTATCTTAAATTCATCTATCTCGGATACTGTCTTTTAAAATGTTAAATATAATACTAAACAATTATCGAATAATAGTAGAAATCTATTACTCATTAGTTATTATAATAATAATTAAACGGTTTAAAAAACAATGTAATATTGTAATAAAATAAAATAAAACTGTACAAATATATTACAAACCTGCTGCGTTCATTTAGGAAGTTCAAATAATATAATATCCTTAAATTGTCTATTTGGACCGAGTAAAACAGTACATTTCAAATTATGTGATATTTTTACAAACAAAAACAAAATGAATAAATCTATAAACTATTTCAGCTATTGACGGTTAATATAGAACATGGTTTAAGACATGAACTAAGATTGGTTTAAGATATATCAAAACCAATAGACCATATTATAGAGTATCTAATATATGGAGATTCTTTATGATTTTTTTGTTTTCAGTAGTTTTATTAACTTAAATATTATGTCATTTAACCGATTTCATGTATGCATAACAAAATATTATATTTGTATAGCTATGTAAATTATATGCATATATAATATATATAGTATAGTAATTGTATTATTTTTTTTTCTAAACTTCAAATTACTTTTTCTATAAACTATACTTACATTTTTTTACATATTGTTAACAGTTAACACATAAGAATGAGACGTATTCATGTGAGCGCGAACCACATTACCTTTAAGAAGAATAAAATAAATACAATTTAACTAATTAACTACAAGATATAAATTTAAAATATTATTTTACTTCGAATATTAGGTAGATACTGAACTTGTACCAACTGAACACAATACAATTAATATTACAATATTTATTTCACAATCACATAATAATATTAATATAATATATAATGGACATTTTAATATAATTTTATGTTTGAATACTCATCATTTTTCCAACTAATAATATAGTCACCGTTGATTATCGAAATTTTAGGGACACTATAAACTGTCACAAGCTAACGTTAAATAAGTGACTTGATATTAAACCATGGTACATTCAACTTTATCATTACTTTTACCAACTTAATCTGTTTAGACTCGCCTTCGCAATCTCCGTATCCTATTTTTAATATGTCTTTAGGGTTCTTACAGGACTTGCTTTATAGTTTCATTTGGGTGATTTATTTTTCATTTACAGTATATAATCCATTGTTTTTTAAGGTGTATAAAATAATATGCTATAGGATTTTTATCTCCGTACAGTAAAGTAGTCAAACATTTTTGTAATAAAAGATTTTTTAGATTAAAATGGCGCCATTAAATTTAGTAAAAAAATCTTGATAATTAACTAATAAATTTTATAATATCTTGTTTAAATTTTAACTCGATTTTTAATAATAGAAAAAAAATTTAGCAATTTCAAACATTTTATTCAAATATATGATATTTTGAAGATGTTTGTAAATTTTCTGAAAATTTCGCAAATTAAATTTCAAGTACAATAATTTTGAAACCTCAATTAACTCGATATAATATTATTAGAAACTAAAATCAATTAAATTATTATTAGAAATAATATATCTTAATCAAAATACATTTTTTTGAAGATTTAAACATTTCATAGTATTCTAAAAAATAAAATTTCTACTACTATTAACTATCATTAATTTAAATTACATCACATTTAAAAATACTTACATAAAATAGTTGTTAGATTTTCTACTATCAAAAAATATTCTTTGCATTTTCCATATAGTAAATAGGTAGTGTGAAATACTTTTTCTAAATAACTTTTGCTGGATAAAAATAAAGTTATTTTACAATAATTTATAATAAAACGCATTTTTATGAAATTAAAAGTTTATCATAATACGTATTGTATGAGTAACTCTAAAGGAACACCCTCTTCAAGTTACAGAAAGACTTTTTCCCTTGTCATTCATGATCGTTCTATTGTCACTAGCTTTTTGTCGACTTTTTTTTTTTTAAAGTGGTTAAATTCAGAGCAATTTGTTAATTAATACTATTAATGGATACTATCCAACAAATGATAAAAATTAAACATTATAATTCATGCAAATATTATACGATAGGTAGTTAACAATAATTGTCTTATTTTAGTATAATTATTACATAAATTGAAGCGAACCTTACTCATAAACGTAGTAATCATATAGAAACACCAAATAAATATATGATATTAGGTATATTTAAATAATAAATTATAAATTATAACATATAACTTGTTTTAATAAATAAATAAATTATACATACAGCCAACAGGTAAAAAAAATATATAGACAATTCAAGTAAGGTGGAATGATGGAATTAATAAAAGTAGAAAGAGGTTTCACTCGAAAAGTATAATGTGAGTACCTACTTATTTAAAACATAACATAATAATATTATTCTCGACTATGGTAAATGGCAATAAAAAAGATGCAGTTGGTACGTTAGAGCAGTTAGATTACAATAATTATTCAAAGTTGATTTTTAAATATTACTATGCCAGTGCAATATTTTGTGATTGTTAATAAAATAATAAATAATGAATATCAATCATCATTCATCGCCAATCAAATTTATTCATAGATAATTCATAAGATATTCATAGATAGTGATTACTTAGCTAAGTAATTTAGTCACATTAAGGTTTGTAGCTACCCATTATATTAAGGTC
>VUJU01002002.1:3334-42121 GCA_009835225.1 Aphis craccivora
CTTGTTTTAATGTAATTTAAAATTTGTTAAATATGTTTGGGCAAAAAAAGTAAATAAATAATAATAAAAATTACTAAAAAGTATTCTTAAATGATATTAATTTTGTAATGAATTTAAGTAGATTATGTAAAAAAAATATTTTAAAAACCATTTATAGTTTTTGCAACAATCCACGAGTGTTTTACGCTAAAATAAATCATTCTGTATATTATATAGGTATTTAATATTTATATAATACTTTCGGATTAGGTCATTTAGGGCAGTATTAAAATAAGACGATAAAATTGGACGATAAGAGTATTAGCTATATTATAAGTTATACTATTAAGGGCCGTTCTTACAATGTCCGGTAAAGTGTTGGTTAACGCTAACCGCCTGATAACAGATTTTATTATCGGCAAAATTCCGCCGGTTTAAACGGACATTGTAAGAACGGCCCTTATGTTCATTACTTTATAAAGTACCTATTTATCTACGATTTATCAATAAAAAAAATAAGTCATATTTACATCAATAATTTATGTACTATAATTGATTGTTATAAATTATAGCTATATTATGTTACAGATAGGTATATTAGATTGTTGTCTAAAATTATGTTATCTATTTAGGAATTAATCAAGTACTTTATTTTATACATAATTTAAAATTATTAATATAATTTATATATATCATAAATTATAACTATGATTAGTATAAACATGGATCATACACGTGGCAAGTTTGAAAACCAATGTATTGATAGTTAACGATGTTTATGATTACACAGCATCATATGGATCAATCTCAACGTTATAAATAATAATAATCTTGTATACAAGGTGGATATTCATTGTTTGTATATTATATAAAAAAAAAAAATGGATTCGTATTGAACATACCTGTTCTACTTCTACCTAATTTATTATTGGTATGACCAAGGTATCTATGTAAAATAATCGTTTTAAACTGTATAATGATTTAAGTAATATAAATATTCGATAAATAAATATTCAATTCATAAAATATTTAGTAATAATTAATATAGTAATAAAAACGAATACCTAGTTATATAATTTATTAAGTACCCAAACTATTGATTAAAAATGGCTAACTATATTCTTTCATTAAAATATGTATTTACATCTAATGTTACAAAAGAACCAAGTTAGGTTATCTATAAGCTACCTATAAATTATTAGTATTTGGTGCATAGTGCATCTGAATTACTTGTTGCAAAATAAGATAATCATAATAATGTATTGTATATCTTGATTTAATGATAGTAAGATCTTAGTTAAATATATTTATAAACAAAAATGACAAGACGCAATAGACAAAAGACATTTCATAAGAGACGTAATGGATAAATAATATGAAAATAGCCAAAACATAACTTAAATTTGTTTATTAAATTAGTATACCTATACATTTTCACCAAAAATGTATAAAAGTTAATGTTTTAAGTTGTTAAATAATATATTATTATTAACTGGCCCGTGTAATATTTAAAATAATAATAATATTATGATAAATTGATAAGCACTCAAATCATATGATAGCGAAAATAAGTATGTTGTAACTTGGAAACGTATTGACTTTCATAAAAAACGTGAATATTCTTCACAAGAAAATAATTAATCATAAATTTTAAAAGTATACATTTAAATTTTTTTATATCAAATTGAAATAAATAATGGATAACGAAAGCGAGAATTTACATTGCAAAATAGAACAATTGGAGACTTATATAGATGAACTAGAAAAAAGCCTATGTGAGTATGAAGATACAATCGCTAAACTGGATGAAAAGATGTTAGTAGCTATTGAAGCGCTGGATTCAATGAAAGTACAACAAACAGATATGTGCAACGAGCTGGTAAACAAAAATGAAGAACTTATTCATGATTATGAAGAGTTAAAAACTCGCTGGTTGTATAACGAAGCCTTAAACGAATGTTTACGGTCTAAAAATGAGCAGATACATACATGCTTAGAAGACGAAAAGGCAAGGACGCAGGAGCTAGAAAATGACAAATCAACCCTCTTGAAAGATATTAAGAAATTGCAAAAGCAACTGTCGTATATCACGAAAAAGTTTCAGGACGAACAACGGTTGCTAAAATCAGAACTTAAAGTTAAAGATCAAGAAATAATTTGTGTACAAAAGACTTTGGCTGATAAAATTACGCAATACGCCGATTTGGAAAAAAAAATGAGCATCAAACAAGACCTTAATGAGTCTTTGCAGTCATCCATTAGTGAATTAAATATGAAGTACGATAAAGACGTCAGTGAGTTGCAGGGAAAGATTAATGGACTACGAGATAAATTAAAACAAAATTGCACTAAATTGGAGACGGCTGAACGTCAATTACAAGAAGCACGAGATGAAACGATTCAGCGAACGGCCGAGTTTAAAGAGAAAATTAAAGAAATAAGTGATACTCTATGCAAAGAGAGAATTAAATTGGAGAAGAAAAACGGTAAACTTAAGGCTGAGAACATGACGTTGGTCTCGAACATAGCGTGTATTAATACGAAACTAAGCAGCTCACAAATGGAAAACAATACGCTCAAATCTCAGCTTACAGATCAAAAAGAATCGATTAAACTTTTAGAGGCAACAAAATACAGATTAGAACAGGAAATTGAGAGGATCAAAAGGAACGAGACGTTGACTGCGAAAATTGCCATGACGGAACGTGAACAGCATGACCGAGAGCAAAAGATTTCTGAAAAGAAATTGGAATTGAAATCTCAAGAAGAACGTGAACTCAAGGAATTAAGTAAAAAGCTATCAGAACGAATTGTATCTTTGAAAAAAATGAATTATGATTGTGATACATCGTAAAAATGACGTAAGTTTTGTGTAAAATTATCATTTAACCGAATTCAAAGTGACGAAGACTTGGGCGTTTGGGTACCGGCTGTAGTTAAGGAGTTGTAGGTAGGCAATTTCTAGTTTTACTCAGTTGCGCGTTATGGTTGTGTGCGTAATAAATGAACATTAGTGTTAGTGTTGTACTGTTATTGTCTTACACCCTCTCGTCATAGCAATAGACTAATTTTCATTGTAGTCCAGTAGTTCTCAACCTGAGTGACATGTCATCTAAGGGTGACATTTACCCAGTTTAGGGGTAAAACGAAAAATCAACGAGAAAAGAAAAAAAGGAAAAACAAATTTAAAATAAATAAATTTTTGCGAAAAAATCATATTATTTTATTCATATTACCTAATATCAACGTTTTGTACGTTTTTTTTCTGTGTATTGTACTTTTATTTTTAATAATAGAATAATTTTTAAATATACAGCTAAAATTGTTTGTTATTTTGATGTTAGGGTGACGTGGTGTTTGATTCTAGTGGTTAAAGGTAACATGAATCAAAAAAGGTTGAGAACTACTGTTGTAATCATTGAAAACAATAATAATCGGTTTTTCGTTTATCGCAGATTCTAATTGTCACGATCGTTTATGTTCACATATGGGTTATCGGCTGCGGACCAATAGATGCAAAGAAAATAACAAAGAAAATATAAAATATGTATATTACATACTTCCCTATATCATTGTATTTATAATATACCATAGTATTTTTTATTGGCAGGTGTAAATATTTTAATTTTGTATAAGCCAAAACAATGATCAAATACTTGAAATACCTATTGTAAAAAAGCCAACTAACAAGCATAGATAATGTTCTTAACTTTAAGATTAATAATAGTCGATAGGTGAAAAGTTATAATTATTTTTAATACTAAACCCTACAACACAATATTGGTTTTTTTCTTGTTTGGCTATGTTTATGTTTTGTATTGTTTTTACAATTGAGTCTGAAAGGTGCATTTAATCTTGCTATATTATTTTTGAATCTTTCTAATAATTTGTATTTTTGTACGTCATGTAGGATATGTAGTAATACATAGTGTCAAGAATAGAGAAAAATGATAAAATTTGCTTTAGCTGTAATTGATTTGTATGTAATGATTCAGTATGTTGTCTTCAACCTTTGAACACTAATTACTCTGCATTTGTTTCACTTAAAGAGTACAAATTTGCTAGCCTGAAGTCTGTCAGTGAGGATTGTTTTCAATTATTTTTAAACCTGGAAATTTTTTTCAGAAGATGTAGTTACTTAATTTTATAACATAATAATAATAAGAGGGATTTATTTATGAAGAAATTACAGTCAGAATTAATGAATTATAAATTCTCTAAATGTAGTGTCATAAAAACTAAAATCATCAATAGATTAACTGAATTTAGATGTAAAAATGTAGGTAAATTGTTGACTAAAAATAATTTAAAAAAAAACTTCTTGCCTTAGGGCCAGCAAAAGTGTCACAATGAGAGAGATATTAAATAATAATCCACACAAAAAAAAAATATAATAATAAAATAGATTAAAATGTTTAAATGTATAATACTTAATTAATAGAATAACAACAATACAAAATAAGAGGACGTCGCATCCACATGTGTTGTCTCCGTGTGATATAGACAAAACGTGTTTACGCAGTCTTAACTATCATTCGCTCTATAGTTACAGCTCCTTCAATAATTTGCTTAGAACTTAGAAAGAATGTGATTAATTCTGTTGAAAGGAGAGATATTAAACTATGCCTCTTTGAAGAAATTTTTTTTATCGATTTAATATATCAACCAATATTTAAACTTAAAAATTTCAATTTTTTTATTTTTTCTCTTCATGTAAAAAATAAACCAAAACAGTTTTTTTTTTTTAGAAAACTCATCGAGAAAACAAAGTATAAGTCATGATCTTTAAAACCATGTTCCTACGGTATCTGTGCATTGTGTTGTGTGCATAGAGCCTAGGCTTGTTTTATACTTTCAAAATACACGTTCGACGTCCTCATAATATGTTTACAAAATGTATAATTAATAAGTTCTGAATAATATATATTATTTATTATTAATATACTGAAATTAATAATATAATTGTTTATTTATATGTAAATATATTGATTTGTTTTAAATAAACATTTATGAATAATTTAAATATTTTTGCTGTAAGTAGGTACATAATTTATTTTATTAATTTAAGACTGAAGTTAATTAATTATTAGTCTAATAATTATCAATCAAGTGTAATATTATACATAGCACATGTGATGTATGCACTAAGCACTTATATGGTTATTATAATGCAAATACATAAATATAAATCTATGAATATGTTTGAGAAATCAGATTAAATTATATTAAATTAAAAACACAATATTATACCACTTCTAAAATATTTTGATTAATTAAAAAAAAAGTTACTAAATAGAACGATTTTCAGGTTCCGCAAATTCTGAAAAACATAAATTCAAAAATATAAAGCGCCGAAAAAGTTTGGACGAAAAATGGCTGCTATCAATTGAGATGGTCACTCTGTTATTATCCAGGTTCTTTAGTCAAGTACGATGATGGGAGGGTGTAAGACAACAACACTAACACTAATGTTAATTTACTACACACACAACCACAACGCGTAACTGGGTAAAACCAGAAATTGCCCACCTACAACTCCTTAATTACGGCTGGTACCCAATTGCCTTAATAAAAATAATTCATTTTTAATTATTTCTTTATTCTTTTAACATTGGTTTTTAAAATAATATGTGTGATTATTTTAATTAAATAAATAAATTCAACTAAAATGTTAATTTATTGACTCATATTAAATTATACAAATTTGAAATAATAATAATATAATATATTTTTGATTAAATTATAATATATATAATATTGGAGTGTAAGTTGTCTATAAATAGTTCAAAAAAAGTCAAAATACTTTGAAAATATAATCGCGTATAGGCAACAATAGTATAAACATTTAGTGAAAAATTCAAGTATTTACAGTTATTAGTTTTTGAGTTACAACCATATAAAAAAATCGATTTTTTTTTAAAACTGTTGAAAAATGTTTATACTTTTAACCTCTATAATACACCAAGGATATTCACATTTTGCCATTGGAAACCACCTTCTATGTTTGAAATTGAAGCATTATTTAGACAATTTATGCTGTATGCCTGTACATAGACACAAAAAAACCACACATCATTGTAAAATCAATACATTCCTCACTTCGTTCAGAATCTAAAATAACTGGTGAATACTATAATATTAACTGTATTATAAAAAGTAAATTATAAACTGTCAAAAAAATTATATGAGTAGAGTAGGGAGAGTATATATGCAGGAAAAGATGGTCTACTACTTTACTAAACTTAATTTAAATAGTCATAAAAGATTAAATACTCGTTTGAAATTTGAACTGTATAAATTAAAATACTCAGATAATTTATTCTGCTTGAGAATATGAAATTATAATTGTATATATAAAAAAAAATGTGTGTGCAGGATGTTATGTAAAAAAAAATAATTCTGAAAACTTAATACTTTTCAAGACTAACAGTTCTCATTGTTAAATAAATAATAATATTATCCTATTTATTATATTATAACCGTAAACCCGTAGTCTTATAGGACATAGGTAGATACATATATTCTTACGCTACATTTGAGTTTAGATATTATTTTAGTATTTTTATTCATATTATAGTTGGTAGTATATTATTGAACATAATCAACTTGTAGCAGTAATATAAATAAATAAATAAAATACATCATCTTGTATTCAACTGCATGAATTCATTTTTTATTCCAAACATTCCATCATACAATTCACAATTTAATTGTATTTTAATATTATGTTTAATAATAATATTACAACAATTAGGATACCATTAGCAATTATACTTAGGACTCAACCTGGTGAACTTAACGGTCAATGTTCAGCTTACGACAATCATAACCATGCACACAGACACTTTTTAATTTTTATCCCACACTATTTGAGATATAACTATGTAATTAATACTGTAGAATATATTAAAAGTTTTAAATATTTAAAAATTATTTAATAGAGCCATAGAAGTGTATATAATATTACAAAAATAATATTTTATCATATTGTGATATTTTTTAAATCCATATGAAAATGATTATCGTAATTTCAAAATTGAAGTTTTTATGATTATTATTTTTGAAACTTATTAAAAAAAAAAAGTTATCAAAATAGAGATGTTATAATGAAATGTATAGGTAGATATTATACTATAAATACTGAATATTCACAGGTATTATTGTCAAAAAGGTTGTGTACAATATACAATTTGAAAGTATATTATAATATGTTTATATTTTAAAATTTTTGGACGGCGTAAAAGTATGCAATTTAGCTACACAACTACCCATATGAATAACAGGTTAACTGTATATTAACTTAATATCAATAAACTTCGGAATAGTTACTTTTTAGGAAGAATGACTTATAATTTGTAATTTTGTAACAGGATTGTGGTGAAATCCGTCGTACACAAAATGGATATTCAACTTTTAACGACGTTTATAAAAAGTCGAAAACATACTCGTCGAAGTATTATTTACGTTTTGAAATAAACATAACCTTTCGGTTATATTTGTATTTTATAAAATTTGACGCAACTCACGGTTGATGTATAGTAAATAAATTAACTCTACAATTTAATGATAATAAAAAAAAGTATTTTACACAAATTTTAATGTTTTAATAATTAGGAAATAAGGCACCTAAGAATAAAATGTAATGGCCAAAGATCACAACGTAAAAGTAAAAACAGACGCTAAGTGTTTATCCAAAGTTCTCAAAGTGATGAATGAAGTATGGCAACTTTCTACCCTTGTTTACTTCTTCGCACGCTGTCATAACGCTCTTTGTCAGCGGCCTTGGTCCGCAGCTGAATACTCCAATCTTGCTTACCTGTCATATTATTATTATTATTATAAAATATCATCACCGTCGCCGTTATTAGAAAATCAGGCGTGATATACCACAGCAATAAATAAAATCGACAGACTTACGTAGCTATGTTTCTTCTGAACAAATTTTAAAAATGATGACATGTCTGGTCTACCAAAATGATTTACCGCTTTCAGCCCGGTAAACATACTCATTTTGCTCAGTCGTTGAAAGTGGTTTTCACAAATATACTATTTAAAGAATAACACGAAAAATATAAAAAATTATATATTAGCGAAATAGCGATTATTGTGTAGTTGTTGCACAAAAGTTGTGTATACTTACCAACATTGTAGTTCGCAAATCAAACTTATGGAAGAATTGAGTGATGAATATATGTATTTCTAAAACATTAGTCACGTCTTTTTTCTCGACATCTCGCAACACGTCAATGAACCATTCAAAGTGTTTGTGTGACGGGCATATCCACAAAAAGTAGACCTAAAATCAAAAAATTAACAAATTTAATATGGTATTTTACACATCATTAAACAATTTCACTTATAACAAAAAAAAAAATCTGTTCGTACTTTTTTACAGGAAACTCCGGAGTAACGGTTTGTCGACGTACCGAACACCAAATCGTTTAGGATAGAAGCGTATGGAGTGATACCTATACCTCCCCCGACCATGACCGCAACTTCAAACTTATACCAGTCTTGATTTCCACCTCCAAACGGACCCTCGAGCCGTATCTACGTACAAAACAAAAGATACAGAAATTTATTTTTAAAATGTTGTAATATTATATAAAGTCATCATGTTACCTTTGGTTGATGGAATTCAGGATTGATATTGCTTGGATCGAAGAAATTTCTCAACTTCCACGTCCAATGCCCTTGAGCCTTGATATGACAGGACAAAAAGTTTTCATGTGGTGCCGAAGTCAACGTAAACGAATGATATTCCGTAGACTTCAGAGCAGTACAATTCAAACGTATCCATTGACCTGACAAGTACTTAAAGTTCGGTGGGCGGTAGAACTTCACTTTGAGTACATCGGATGGCAGAAGTTCAGTTTCTAATATGTCCAAGGCCATATATTTAGTCCTCAGACTTACCACCTTATCCAAAATGAATATGATCCCAGGACCGATGAAGTATTTCCAGAATTTCGGTGGCCCGGTTATCCTGGCTAGCCCATGTAATAACATGAGTACATACATTGCCACATACAGACAATGAGTGGACCAGAAGTACACGTACGCTTTTTTCCGTATGATTGGATGCGCAAACGTAAATATGATGATCATTATCACGAACAAACACACTCCGGTAACTCCTGAAATTAAATAAGTAATAAAGTTTAAAGTTTTCGATTTTGATTTTTATCCTGTCAAGGACTAAACACTCTTACTGTGCTCACGTACCCGTAATTGTTTTAAAGAGCCAGAACGATATTCCTGGCTTATAGTCGGACGGAAAGTGTATTTCGGACGTTAAACAGTGGAGATTTTCTAATGGCTGTGTGGATACGTGATAGAAATTTATTATATGACCGACGGTGTGTATGATGGAAAAAAAGAATGCAGTACAAGCGATCACTTTGTGGAATGGTATGTGTGAGTCTAGTGGTATATACTGTTGTATGGAGAAGTCTTTTAGCTTCGTCAGCAGATTTCTTGACATAGTGAGTAATAATAAACAATACCCGAATGACAAAGATGCCGCGGATCCTCTTGTCAACGCTATGCCTACTCCCATTATGTGCCGGAGATCGGTGTGTTCAGCCAAAAATGAATAATCTGAAAATTAGGTTTTTTAACAACATATTAACTTATATGTAAAAAAAGAATGAATAAATAAAACTAATTTAGAAAGTGATCGGAACGCTTACATATGAATTGATGAACAAACAATGCAATAGTGATAACGTAGAAGACAAACAAATAAAATATATTTTGTCTGTTTTCTTCCAAATATGTGACAATGCAATCAATACGACTCTTGATTTTCCCTTTGTCATCGTGAAGAGAAGGATCGACGTGAAAACTGGTCATTCTACAACGGAAAAAATTTAACAAATAAAATATGCTGAGATTTTTTTTACTGGAAAAAAACTTTTTCCATTATTATCTTTACCGTGCAACATTGGTCGATGTGTCTAAGAAGTTTTGTTTTGCACCTTTGCAATCTAATCCAATTGCAACAAAATCACCTTTGTACTCTTTCATCATGAGCTTAAAGTCTGCATACGTCATAAAATCTTTATTTGACAATCCCACATTCTATAAAGATTGAGTTTAATTAATTTTTTTTTTTTTTTTAATTGTTATTGTTATTATCAGTACTTGGAACATTCCATCAATCAGTTCGGTGACGTGAGCATCCGACAAACTAGTAGTTCGAGCGATCTCAACTAAGGATCTTAACATTTCGGAGAATTCTCCTTTGTCAATGACTCCATTCCGATCGTTGTCGCACATATCGAATATGATTCGAAGTTTATCTTCAGTCTTACCCCGTGAAAAGAGAACAACAGTGTCCAAAAATTCCTAAGTACAAATATTCAACTATTAATAATAACGAAAACAGTGTGTATAATACAATAATTCACGTGCGACATTATAAATATTAAATTTGATTATATTAATGATAAATTCATTAACAGTGTAAAATAGTTAACATTTGAAACAGAGATCATTATTTTTTCATAAACATAATAGGGTGTATAACTTGGTTTTTAATCAAACTGAAAAATTGAATGGTTATTGAAAAAATGGACAAATGGTTGTTTTCTCAACAAGTTAGCTGAATATTTCATTAATTAATAAATAAATGGCATTAGTTCTAAGCA
Organism: Aphis craccivora; assembly: GCA_009835225.1. Classification (NCBI taxonomy): domain Eukaryota; kingdom Metazoa; phylum Arthropoda; class Insecta; order Hemiptera; family Aphididae; genus Aphis; species Aphis craccivora. The sequence continues at coordinate 13,966 of VUJU01002002.1, forward strand.
TCCAAGAGTTATTATAGTTAAATAACTCACGAGTAAAACTATCACGTTTAACTCGTTTAAGCTTGTTAATGAAAAAATATTGACTATACCGACATAACGAAATTAAAAAAATGATTGATATTGGCTAAATAATAATATGGTCTATTACATTACAAGTTATTATAGGTATATTAAAATGTTATATGGCAACGGCGTTTACTGCTGTAAACATGACACGAATAATATAAATCAAGATTTTCAAACCTGGAATGATATTCTCCCGTCGCCATCTTTATCAACGATGTTGAACATCATTCTGACAAATACAGCATCTGCCTTCATACCTAATGCAGACGCGAACTCAGCTTTCGATAATGATGTCCTCATGACCACCTGAACAATTATAGTATTACGTTTCAATTATAATCAATATTTAGGTTTTAGTCGTTATTGGTAGACGGAAGTGTATACCTTACATATTATCGTATACATAATACATTATGAATTATAATACGTTGCGTACAAATCCCAAAATTGTACCTTTGTTATTATTAATGTGATACTTACATATTATATTGAATACTCCTATAGTAATAACTAGCTAATATAATAATTTGATAAATGTCAAATTAAATTACATATACTGACATAGATTACCGCCTATCAAAATTTATAATTTGAATTTGAATTAATTAGTCCCTTATATATGTAGTTTTAAGTACAAAAAAAAATGTATCGGTAGATTGGATGGTACTTTTACGTGATACAATTTAAAATACTTAATACTTACATCTCCGTCTTCGTCACCTCTTCTACGGTCACCAGGTCGAAGTCCGAAAGTGAGAGCGTATGCTTCTCTGAAAAAGTGTTCTAGTCTTTTTTGTCTCCTCTCCCGTGTTTCGGCTTGAGCCAACAGGAAGTCTCTTGGTGCTTGTAGTGTGACTAAATGTTTTTTGTGCGAATTCAAAAATGCTTCGAACTTGTTAATGAACTTTCGTCTCTCGCCGACAGAGTCGAATTCAAGCACCAAATCGTGATCTTTCGGCACTCTAATCAAAACCAATGGACGTTTTTTTTTGCTACCATCCACCTGTATATAATAAAATATTACATTATTTGCATTATGTAGGCTCAGAATCAAAAGCTATTAACTTTTTTTTTCATTGTTATGTTTTGTATAATATGCACTATACATAAATATTTAATTGTAAACGCTCTATAATTCAAATCCACAAAAAATCATTTAGGGGCATTTAAAAAAAAGAAGTTTCAAATAAATAAAAGTTTTTAAGTCAACATAATTCATACATTTATTATTTAATTAAGATCGAATCATAATACTATTATTTATTATTTATTATTATATTGTATTCAAACTAATAGATTTTATTCACACAATAAAAATAAATTAGTGATAACTAAAAATTACTATTTTATACTAATACTGTCAATAATACAAGAAAGTGATTGGCGAAGTTTAGACAATAATCTTTATCACTATAATTGTACATTTATCAACAAAATTAAAACATACTGCTAAGTATAGCAATACTATATAGTAGTAACTATATTATTTTGTGTTCACATCACATCCTATTTTGTTTAATCGAAATTTGTTTCCTGGAAAACATACATTTAATTCGGAATAAAAAATTATCCATCAAATAAAAAATAATATATTCACTACCTATGGGTTCTATCTATAAATTGTGTTAGTCCTTGAGGACCTTGACTGTAATTTTTTAATAACAATAATAGTATTTATTAATTTATTATTAAAATGTATAAAAATAGATTTAATAGATCGTTTTTAGTTATCATGTTTTGTAAAAATCTAAATTACAAGATTTAACTCAAAATAACTTTATCTATAAAAAAAAAATCATTATGAATATATATATAAAAGTTTAATGTTTAAAATGGATTTCCATACTACCGTCAATTTTATGTTTTGAGATAACATTTTTCGGTTCTGAGTACATACAAAAAGATTTTCACTATAAATTATTTTATACCCGTCGTTACCTGTGATTCTTCGACGGTTATCGTGTCACATTTGGCGAAATTCACCGATCTCAGCTTCTCTCCCTTTCGGTCCACTGTGTGCATCTCGTCTTGTGGGCCAAATCGCACCTTCACCAAACGTCTATGGTTTGCGTGCAGCCATTCTCTTACTGACATCTTCTCTACTGTTATACCATTAGATTTATTTCCCGATTTCATTTCTTCTTGCTTCATCCTTAAATGTCTCTTCCGTTTGTTCTGGAGTTTTACGACACCGTAGCCGGCCCCAGCACAAATGAGCGGAACGACTCCCAAAAATATACAAACGTATATGTATGCCAATTCGTTTCCCTGCAATTAATTTAAGTGACAGTTTATAATTTTACTTTAAGACTTATAATTATTTCATAATTTGTAGGAATTAACGATTTTAAGTAAAACCCGATTTAATTAATAAACCCCTAAAATAATATATTCCTTTGATCATATTGACTTATTAATTAATAAAAATAACTTTATTAACACATGTCTTATATTACAATAATATTATTAAAGTTAAATAATATTATATGATAAAATATATTCTTAATTTACATCTAGACTGGTTTTATAATTAATACGTATGTGTATATGCAAAATTATTATTCACATTTAATATATTTTACATGTCAATAAAAGTTGTATGTAAGTTTATCTAGTTATTTAAACGATTAATCGCATATTTAATCAAAATAATCGATGAGATTTGCTGTTAGACGTTAAGTATTAATAATTATAAAATCAGTACATTTAAAATGTTTGAAATAATTAACATTTCACATTACCTCGAAATAGTCAAATCCTTTTAGATATGAACATGGCTCTAATGTGGACGGTTCTATTTGACCCGGCTGTGGACACGGATCTCCTTCATTCCAGAAGAAGACTTCCCGTTGTAGCATGTCCGGTTCTATATCTGTACTGTTTACTATTACGTCCCACAGAGTCACCGAACGTACCCATTCAAGCTCCTCTTCCGTGAACATACTGCAAATACAAGTTTATAAATAGTTCAGTATATTTTATGATACGCTTTTATTCACTAAAAACGACCGTAGAACTCACTCGTTTTTGTCGTTCTCGAACCAGAACCTATCGGCTTCTCTGATTCGAACGAACTGGTCAATGATTATTGCGGTGAACAGTTCACCGGGACCATCTTTCGACTCTAACATGCCTCCGATGTACAAATCCACATTGTCTACACTGCCGTAAGCTTTTTCCAATTTTTCCGCCAAATCGGGATGGCGTCGGAACAGCTCCTCGTTTATGTCTTCGAACTTTTCGACTCGGGGTAGTTCGAAATACGTTCTGATCTAGGAAACGCCATCATAATCAATATTACCAACTTTTATAACTAAACTGCTAAATAACGCGGTTATCTCTTTTTTTCTCTCTTTCGCTAACACTACCGTATTGTAATCTGCCAGCCCGTTGTCTCTGCCACGCATTATGTTGAGTGCGCCTAGATCCCTTCGGGAAAATTCGTTGGGCCCGAATAGTTTATCACGGACATCCGAACAGAGGACCGCGTCTTCTCGCTCGGCCAGCTGCGAAGCCATGCCCAACATGAACTCTTCAACGCTACTGTCAGACATCACGTCCTAAATAATGCAAACTTTATTATATGCGAATGGATCCAAATTATAGTTTTTATAGTATAGTTGTTTTCACTCCTTGAGTCGGTAGTATGTTATACGTAGGTATATAATATAAATACTCACACTGGAATCCCACCAATAAGCGCACAGTCTCAGAGCCGGATTCCCCATAGCTGTTTTCCGATAGTTGCATTTTCCATCCCTCCGATATATACCAGGAGGGATCATCGTGTGTCCAAACCGGAAGGCCGACGATTGGAACACATGGCTGATACCTGGGTGTACATCTAGCTTGTAGCCCGTATACTCTGGCAGTTCTGTTCCCAAGAATGCGGGGATGTATTCGTAAGCAATGATATTCTGAAAAACGAAAGCAAATAACGTATAAAACTATAAATATTCAGCGACCCGGTAATAATGTTATCATATGTTTACAAATAATGATCGACGTACGGCGAACGTATATACATACAACGTGTATAGTACATACCTGTAAAGTTGCCACCACGAATCGCCTAGCTTTCTGAAACACTTCTTCGTCGGACCAGTCCGGGTGATCTTGCTGGACCCTATCGGCGATCACGTTGTGCCATTTGAACAACAATATCCCAAACGACAACAAAGCCGGATTTTGATTGCTTCTGGGATCTCCCAATACTATACACATAGACACGCGATCAGTATAGGTTAAAAACACCGTTTGTAAGGGGATACGATTATTACGATTCACGAGATAATACACCATAATATTTAATGTTATATTATAATAATGTATATAATGATATATAAATATTATCAAAAGACCATTATGAGTCACTTACGGAAAAGTCTCTCGGGACTCAACGTCCTCAGAATATTGGGAACAGGATTATTGAATAAAGGAACACGCATCGTGTTCCTCACTGGAAATCCATTAGTGGGCTCACTGAGCAGCGTACCGTTTTTAAAAGACCTCATAGCATTTATCCACGCTTCACTTGTACTATAGATAAAACTTCCATCGATCCAGCTGGTTACGCGGTTTATCTGAAATATATAGTTTTGGTGTAATAAAAAAGAACTTATGTGCTCATAGACCGACCTCGTGAATTAAAATCGGATCCACAATAGAACGCACTGATAGTAGTGTACTAGTGTGTATAAACTAAAACTATATTATAATATATTTATATATAAAATTGTGCGCGTGCATAAGTCACTCAGTCATTTAGTCGCACCCTCATGGCGCATAATGTTAATAATATAGATAAGGCCGGTCTATGACTGCAATTGAAATGAAATTCATTTTTATAATATAATATCGTGTAAAATTTATACTAGTCATATATTAATTACTTTGTAGTTACCTGTTGTCTCGGCGTGTTTGGACTTTGACCGGTGTTCCGGTCATAACCAGCTCTGTGGAACGGTATCGATTTACCGCCTTCGCACTCGTGGTCGTACATCTCGTCACACTTTTCGATTTCAATTGGATGCACTTCTATAGGACAACCGCTTTCGCTGCCCATTACGATTTCGGAGCTCACGACTTGACCTGTGTCGAATATCAACATGATAAACTATTAATTTTTATAAAATCGTTATAATACTGGTATTCGTTATATTATTTTATTATTCTTGTACCGTACCGAAAAACGCTAAAATTGCAGTTCTGTTCTTCAATGATGATAGACCATCCGATCCTTTCATGAATAACGAGCTTAATTTTCTAGGGCTTGGTCGGTCTTGACCAGACATCATGTATACCCCATCGGAGTAACTGGCAGGTGTTTTTCTGGTCATGTGACTATCTGTCGACATAAAAAAATGCGATGAAAATAGTAAATTAAAACACATTAATTAAAAACATTTATTTAAGTTAATTAAGTTTATTCAATATTAAAAACTTTAAGCTGTGAGTTAATAATATCTATACAAACAAAATATTTAATTTTAATAGTTAAAAAGTTATAATATAATGAATTATAATCATTTTAGTAGATTTTTTTAGATAATTACCAAATAATATATTTTGTATTTCTATCAACTAAATTATAAAATAAAAGAGTTTTAATTAATTTATTTAAAATATTATATTATATCATTATGATAGAGAGTTTCAGTAGACTAAACAAAAAACAATTAATTAATTAATTAATTAACTACCTATAACTACTTATAAATTATAGTTATATTCTATAAACAAGATAAAAACTAAACGTACTGTTTTTTAATTCAAGTGGAAAAAGTCAAGTTGTTACTATGGACACTTAATGGTATTAAGTAATTGTATATAATAAGAAAATTAATTATTAATTATAGTTATAAAATAAAATATTTTAAAAAAATGAACTTTTTTAACTAGTTAAATCATGCCTTTGGTTTTTGGATACATTATTTTTTTGTAAAAAAATCATCATCAGATATTTAATGAATTATCATTAATGTTTGTAAAAGGTAAACACTCTAGTTCTTAACTTGACCGAGGCCGTTCTATTCATAAATTCGACTATACGATGAAGGCGCGGCAAATCAACCGACCATTGTTTGCTTGAGTTGAATAATGTAACTGTTGCGACAAAAGAATGCGCGCAAATGACAGAGAGATCCAGTTCAAGTGCCCGTTTTAACCTTATGCCTTATTCGATCATTGGGTTTATGATCGTGGTTTTAAAAGCAATAGTATATAATTGCGCAACTATAGCATTCGGAGAGTATCATACAAACATTATGGAAAGTAATTTATCAATTAAACCTAACTTTCCTAATGTATGCAACTCATTGACATACATACATATTATATTAAATACAATTCAATTGTATGATAGGCTTGTTATTTTCAGCCAGCTCATTACGAGCTACTATTGAGTATATATATTCGAGTTGTTTATTATAATGCTTATTATTACACATGGTTTGAGTGTATGTTAATTTAAACTTAATTTTTCTTTTTTAGTACATTATGTTTTTATGTTTTCGAAAGTGTTTTGCACACAACTATATACTATAAGGTATAGTAGGCATCTGTGCAGTTAAATGTATAATAGGAAAATACTTTGAATGAATTCATGTCAACTCGTTTTACGGCCATGGAGGCCAAACCATCATCACGATCTCACAACTAATTTATAAGCGGAATAATAAGAAAAAAGAATAACGAGAAAATAATACCATCCATTTGTTTTGTTTTGTTGTTTAGGTGCATTTGCGAGTTGAGCACGATTATTTATTGTCCATTTTCCACATCATAACGTTACATCATTCCAAGGAAATGGAATTCAATGGAATTTATTTACTCATATTTTATATACGACATAAAGTTTATTTATACACAACACACCAAGTGTGAATCACGTGCTGGATATAGAAAAAAAATATATATTTAGGGTAAAAGTATGGTTGCCTTGAGGAAATAATTTTGGGCGCGTAATGCTAGAAGCATGAATCGTCCTTGAGTCTCAAGAAACTTAGTACGTGTGCGGTGTAAGCATTCTGCGTGCGATATAAAAAAAAACTTAAGAAAAAATAAGTACATAAAAGTCATTACTCAAACACCAATTCATTTTTTTTTCATTTACATTGAAACGACGCGACGTACCAATGGAAATATAACGATTTGTAAAAAATACGTCTGGTTTGTATATATATAACATCGCGCGACACTGACGAAACTCGGTAGATCCGAAACAAGGTCAATTCGTGAAAAATTATAAAACAACATAATTTACTAACTATGATGTTCGGGAATAACAACAACAAATATACAAAAAAACGTTATACTAATAATGCCGGCGTACTGAATTTTTCGAAAGGACAATATTATTTTACGATATGCGCACGCGCCACGGGCGCAGCATAAGTACAAGAAAACGATGACCGATGTGTGAAAAACACGTTTATCGGTGTAGGGTGTTGTGCTTATTGTATACGATAATAAGATAAATATACAGTCGACCGAGGCCATCGGGACTTGCGCAGAGTCCGAGGCACGAGGCCGATTTTCATCGTATTGACTTGGCCCTCGGGCGTCGGTCCAGAAGAGATCGAAAAAGATTCACGTTCGGGCGGTGACTTTGTTGTACATCCAGTATCGATATGGCTGATGACGAAATATTATAATATGTATCTGCGCTCAGCGATTTGAGATCCTGTTCCCTAAGCTCCGTGTATAACATATGATTTATAGTATCGCCGATTATCGGACTCGCGGTTAATAATTGACCTATATATTGGACTTAAACAAAAGCATCCGATCTACTGTCTATACATGTATGAACTAAAATAAATAAATAATTAGTATGTATACTGCATAGGTACATATACAGTATTGTAGGTACATATAATATATCTTGTTCGGCGGCCAGTGTAAAGGGTTGTTTATTTTACTATTTAATACCTTACTGAATTATACGAATTGTAAACTTAACTTATTGGATTTTGAACTTTTGTGTACACACAAATATATATTATGTAAGTAGGAACATTGAACTATTATAAAAATATACAATTATTCTATGGAGAATCAACTCAACAATGTTTAAAAATTAAAAATATCAACACGTAAAAACGTATGCCTTTCATCAAAACAAATTAGATACATTTACATTTCATAATCGAACTTTTTGATGAATGTATTTTCCGGTAATCAAAATATTATATTCTCCTGGTTAATAAAATTATTATATTTTAAAACCACATTATAACATCAACAATAATACTCATAGGTATGTATATTGTATATAATTTTATTATACCTAAAAAAGGTAATAATTATAAAATAGTCATTATCTGAAAAGCATGAAACCTTTTTTGACATGCATAGGTAATTTCGATAAAATATTAAAGTATATTTAAACTTTTAACTAATGACGAGTAAGACATTAGATGCCTTTTTACAAAATCTGGCAAGCCAATAAAATACAGAAAAAAAATAGTGAAACTGCATATCGAAATGTCTCTGAAATAGGTATTTCATAATGTCTTGTAGATTTTACTATTATATGGTATAATATTATACAGAAGATAAATATCGATGTTACTTGTTAACTGTTTATACCGCCCGAATGTCAAAATAGATTTTCAGCTTTGATAAAATTTCCACGTGACCACTTATCATAATTTATTATTTACGTACATGGCTATCGTAAGTAGATATAGGGACGCGTCTTTCAATTGCAGTTCCGTTTCATACTAGCAGTGGCAACCACGTAAGATGATTTATATTTCCTGATATTAAAATGTTATTACTTTTGTAATAAATACAAATATTATGTTTAACGTCTGTGTCGCAAAATGATTTATAATATTTACACGTGTATTTATACACATATCGCTGCAGTATTAACGTATACGGTTATTAATCAATTATATAACTTGCCTATTACAACGGCTTAAACCGTTCTATATTAAAGTCATAAGAATATATCTTCGTCGCTGTTGCAACAGCTGAGAGTCAATAAATATTAAGCCATAGCGGTTCTCAAACTGTATTCCACCGATCCTTAAAAGGATCCACAAAGCGATAATCTAGTATAAGGTTACTCCGGTTACTCTTATCTAACCTCCGTGAACTAATCCAAATTAAATCAAATTCATATTATATTAATTGAATTGCACAAAAAAAAAAAACCGAATAATCTATCATTTTTTTTTTTTTATAAGAAACATTTCTCATTTTTAGGGTTTAAAAAATGTGTTTTAAGCAACTTATAGTTCAGCGATCAAAAGAGAACCTCTGAAATTAAGAAATGCAATTATTGAATATCTACATTACGCCAGGTCAATATCATCTTATTATTGATCGTTCGTTTATAATCTTCGATAGTTCGATGGGATAAAGTCTGCAGGGTCCAATTATCTCACCCCGTCATGCCCACGTCAATACTTTCACGAACCATAACATTCGTTTTATTATTTTATTGACTTTCACGAGTCATACAATTTGATTTGAAATTAAATATGTTTTAAAACACTCCCAATAAAAAGAGATAACTTTTCGGGAAGTATAGGGCGTTTATAATAAATTAGACCACAACAATTGCAAAATGAAAGACTACAATTTGTACCTGCAATGCTAGAAATAAAAAATAACATATAGGTACTATTGTAGAAATTATGTGTTATGTAAAAATTAATTTAAATGTTATTTAATTTAGTGGTACACATTTAGTTTATGTATAAAGTGTACACTCTTATTATCACATTGTCAAAAGAGCGTTAAAATCATTGATCACATTATAATGCACATAGTCAATCTTTATAGATACCTATTTTTAAAAATCTTATATAGTATTTTTTCTTACATTTATTATAGGTATTGTTAAAAATTACTATATAAGATACAATATACCAATTCATTCAAAATAATATCGATCCATACAATTTCATTACTGCTCATAATCACTCTCGGTAGTGTCAAATTACAATCATTGTGTGAAATGGCGAATGCGTAACAATTAACCGTGTTTGAAAATTGGAATTTGGAATTATACAGGATGTATGCGTTAAAGTCTCTTTACAAAATACACGTCAATAATATATGCACATACGTCATACATGAATAATCGCAGTCTCCGCGACGACTACATAATATAACCTACGCATATTTATAATGATTTTTTTCCTTTTCTGTTAAATACCTTAATCGTTATAATACACATTATATATGTCCATTGCGTGCTAATAATGTGCTATAATTTAAGTATTACGAATTAATAAGATATGCCGTCACTCCCTCATCTCTGCGTACCTACCTATTATACGTGCTCGACTGTTACGCCCGCTGTATTGTTGTATATATAAATATTAAATATATTATAATATATTATTATAAGTACATTAGTCAGGTTAAAACTTGATACTATAATATAATTCGTCAATCGATGCGAATCTACTAAACTTTTATAATATACTTAAATACAGCTAGCTATACATAAACTCGGCGAGTTAAATGAGAAAAAAAATAAAAAATCGTTTAGAGTAACGTATAGGTATGTTATTATTTTTCTTTTGTCCGTGAAATTTCCGAATTCAAGCATGCGTATATAGCGTGTATATATAATATCTTACTCGATATAATAAACGTTATATTGCCGTGTCGGGCGCTATCAAATATGTGTTTAAAATCTCCATAATATTCGTTTACATATATTATCATAATAACATACAAATTTTGCACACTGTACGTCCACATAATCACGACCACGTGACGTAGACGGTGACGATATAACATAATATTATATTATAATGTTGTTAGCGAGTGATTACACACACGTTTTCATCGCGTGCCGTACTCCTGTCAATTATAAACATTATATCGCGTGTGGACATATGATGATATTCGCGGGAATTATATGACGTATATATAGGGACTCGTCCGATGGCAAACTTGAAATTTCTCAGAGCCACGTCTCTAATCTTCCACCCACCCGAAAAACCGACAAAGGTTATTATTGCTCAGGTGTTAACCCTCAAAAACTATGAGGCTTTCGTTTTTATTACCTACCCACTTTGCCATGCCACTGGTCTAATATAATATTATGTAGGTACACCTAACCTAACCTTTTTTGTATCTACGTATTGAATAAAAAATTGCGATTGATTTTTTTGCACCAGCGTGTGTTTACAAAAAACGAATGATCAATAAAAAAAAAACCGCACATAATCTTATCCGTCACGCCGTTCAAAATAGCCGAGTATTGACATTTTGTTCACATATATAGATGAGAACGAAACCAATATTAAATACAATTGTATAAAACAAAAAACACTAGTTAGCTATTAAAAAATAATTTCATCGTACTCGGTGTACCAAGATGTATCCTTGATGATTCCTTCGTGTTACTTGACACTATATTAAGTGTTCGCGTGTCACAGATTTACCATCCTTCGAATAAAGAAGAACGTGGAATACACTCGATGGCTAGTAATTTAATGAATTCTTGTTTTTATTTTTTATTTTCTGTTAGATACATAGACTTTTTTCATTACTATTATTATTATTATAATTATATTATATATAGAATATTATAATGTCGTGTTGGAACAGCTGCTGCTGTGCCCGGGAGGATTTATTATCGTTGTACATTCACCTATACCACCGAATACGCGGCCTCGGTGGCATTGGTTTTCGTCTGCAGCAAGAAATGTAACCATCTCGTCATCGAAATTATTATTATAATATTTTATATAGTCGATAATCATTTATTGAATATTATTATATATAACGCATATTTACAATTACAACATTATATAAATACGCCAATGTAATAATTAATATCCACGCGGTGCCTATGTTATGTTAACTCGTATATTATAATATGAACAGTATATACACGGAGCTGGATATTAATATATTATATATATATTATGTTCAATTTTATTGTATGTTTATCGAAACGATGACCTTGCTTCAGATTCGAACAAGGAATAATTCGCCCTTGATAAAAACGCTAGCCAATAGTGGCTGGTCTCTGCGGTTTCTACACCGCGGATCCCGACGACGTGAAAATCCGCCTACCTATACCTGTTCAGTGGTATGCGTGTATTATGCAAATGTAATTAAATTTTGTTTAATAATAATTCGCCCGGTTTGATCGTGTCAGTTAAAAATATATATAATAATATATTAACTCCGAAACTATAACGTGGCTGCCCCTATATGTTATATTTTAACCGTAGATCATTATATCATTTACGTGCAAGACAAGACAACAGCTTTATAATAGGTGTATAATAATGTATATATAACGAATAGTTTTCTGTAATAAATAATATGATGTTCTATCGCAGAATCTCAATCACTTATAAGGGCGATCGTCCCTTTTGATATTTTATGTATTAACTATACAATATTTATTTTTATCGAATCATTAAGACACATTAACATCTGTCACCTCCTACGTTGTTGTCGTCTGCCCCTCCCAGTCGCAAGATTTCATAAGACTTATAGCTCCAAAGCCTTACGTTTGGAGAACTGTTGCAAAACATTATTTTATTTTATTTATTTTTGTTTTTCACTCCTATCAGTTTGACATAATTAAACTTGGCGGTGGATAATGAATGGGAAAAAAATAATATTCCCCGTTCCTGGTGGGCGACGAAATCCGTTTTTGGACTGGCGCACGCGAATTCTAAGAACAGTACAAATAGCACAATAGGTACTATCTACTGCAACTATGGTTCGTTAAAAATAATCGATTTGATCAGCAGCGGGTGGTGGGAAATTGACAACGTACAACTAGGTGGGCATCATTATAACTAGTTAAAAAGTTTAAACTGTGCTAAAAAAATAAATTTTTATAACATTTAACTTGACAAATTAATTAAAGCATCCATTGTTATAACTTTGTTTTTTCCAGATAATTAGAAAAATAATACGCTAAACTAAAATAATATAAATCATGTTTATACGTACCTATCTAAAACTACAACTATATTATGTTTTAGTAATTATTTATTTTAACATAAATATGTTTTCGGGCAGGAAATAATGTATTTTCCCTAACTAAACTTTTTTTTTTGTTCAATCACTTGATATACAACAATTTTAAACAAGAAATACATTTATTTTGAAGTACATTTCCTTCGATTTCATCATTTATTTGACAACCTATTCAAGAATTGCTCTAAAGAGACATTAGTATATAAAACAGTTGGTTTTAATGTGTTTTCATATTGTTAAATGAGTTATACAATTTTATAACTTAAAATTGTTTCACAATTTTTTTAGCGTAAAATCACATTTATAAGGTTATGTTACCAAATCTATTTGGTAATTATGTTACGAAATAATGAAAAATAATGATTTTAAGTATCTTACCACAACATTATAAACATGTCTGAGGACTGAAAAAATGTTTGAAAAAATCTACAAATATTGGATACCAATATTACATTTTTGCTTAAACTAAAAAAAAAAATGAATAAATAAAATAATCCAACGCTTGTTTTCAATGCGTCACTCGATCGACTAGTCTATAGAAAATAATATAGTTTGATACACTAATGATAATATAAACTATAAAGTGACGGTGGTGACTAAGCAATAGCCCGGAAATAATAATAATATTATGTATTAATCGGGTGACGCGTAACTATATTGTTAAGGTCGAATTGCACTTATTTTTGACTAATTGCACCATAGATACAGTAAAAGGTAAAGTTCGAATTACATTCTTTTAGATAAAATAAAAGAATATATACGTATATCACATATGATCATTGGTCATAATATTAAATATATATTATACTATAGTGCCTTTTAAAAAGAATTCTTAAATAACTTTTAGCGGTTTTCTATGTAATTCGATTTAATTCATTATTTCATGTCATATTTTTTCGGATGTGCATCAATCTGTTGTGAATTATTCTCTCGCGATTATAATTTATGAATATTTAGCTGGTTAGTATGCATGCATAAACGAGTGTTATGTACATGTTATATTTGAAAACATTCGCGGTACAATACCTAATTATTGTTATTATCTCAACGTTAGTCTGATAAGTGATCATTGTTGTACTACACATATTGCACCTACACGTTTGGCTTATGAATTATAACTCAAATTGATTAATTTAAATATAATATGGTCACGAGAATTTTTTCGAGCGCTCAATTAAACGTGAGATCTCTGCTCGATCGCGGAACTCAGTTAATCGTTACAAATTTACAACGTAGGTGTACTATATTATGCGTATATGAACTGTAAGCGCGTGTGTATGTATATATCATATATTATGTAATTTAATATATTAATACAATATAAATAATTAACATTCCTCATCTCACTATGCGAATATATTATTGTGTGTGTGTGAAATTGTCGTAATCGCGGCAAGAATAATGTATAATTTATTCTATCGTAAAATGTATAGGAAGTTTGTACAGTAAATTAATACACATAATAATATGCAACAAAGTAGGTTATCACTTATCATCATAATATGTTAAGTATGTGGACGATCCTAGTGTACTGTGAATGAGAGAAAGAGAGAATTTCTCACTGCACCTATAGAATCGACTACGAAGTTATATTATTATTTCGTCTATTCCAAGTCCGTGACATTGACATGTTCCGAACGACAGCTGCAACAACCGTCGACCACAAAAATGTAATCAATCAGAATGATTACTTTGGTCACGTTATTACGACGGGGAAACCACGAAAACTGCACGTAATTCAGAAGTAACACGACGACGGGGAAATAAGAGGACGACACGACTAATGGACAAAAAGACAGTGACCGACGGGCACAACTATCTATTTTTGAAGGTAAAATATTAATCTATTAGCTTTTTTAAAAAAAAAAACCGTTCTGAATATGACTGCGCGAAATAAGAATGAGAAATATGAGTGACGAATAAAACACTAATCTACAGAGGTCATACAATAAGCCAAATAACAGAATGTTCCTCAATGTAAAATATTTTTAGTATGCTAACTACTGATGTTAAAATAAAGATACGTAATTTACACCACTGCTATAGTAGGCAAAAATAGTGTTTGTAATTTGCATCAAAATGAATATCCACTAATCTATTGGATTTTTAAATTTTTTTGTATTTGATTATTTCTTCCATATTGACGTCAACAAACTCGAATGCAAATAATAATAATAATGTTTTGGGATTTCAAACAACCTACCGCCTTAACTGATTATCAAAACAAAGATTGGCGTCCAATCCATCGTAATTTTATCATTAAAATATTAATAATATATATTTATTTTTATATTATATATATATTTTTTTAATTACTTTATAGTTTTAAATCTATTAACTTTTGACAAAAACAGTGCACTCATTATTACTTTAATTACTATGATATTAGACAATTATAACATGTATTTTCATAAACTCATTTCAAAAATGTTGCATGTGCAAATTACACGCATGTTGCATATATTTTAGGTGCAAATTGAATACATCCGGTAATGCACCTTTAGCGGACAATCTAGCGGACTTTAGGATG
Source organism: Aphis craccivora (assembly GCA_009835225.1). Taxonomy (NCBI): domain Eukaryota; kingdom Metazoa; phylum Arthropoda; class Insecta; order Hemiptera; family Aphididae; genus Aphis; species Aphis craccivora. Next base: position 29,540 of record VUJU01002002.1, read on the forward strand.
CAAATCCTACACAAAAAAATCTGACCAGAATCCGCTCTCTCGCAAAAAAAAAACAACCTATCAAAGGAAAAAATATTTAAACTGATATCGATGAGTCAATGGAAATGGAATGGATTCAAAGGATATCCTAAACGAAAAAGATTACCTAGTAAAAATGCCCTCAACAGCAGAAAAAAAATAAGACAGCGCGTAGGATTAGAGAGTTATTTCGTTAAATTCTTACGACTTGTTTTTAATGCTGCATCGTTTATATGTATAATATATATTCAACTTTAATATACACAAAATTTTGAAATGTATAACAATAATAAACAACAAATAAACCTACAACCAAATGCAACTATAATAATATACATTAATATCGTACTTATATGATTTGCATTGTAACCTTCGTTCGATTAAAAATACGATATAGGTAATATTATATATTATTGGTTGTCGTTGGCGGCGAATGGCGATACATTATTATTAATGACTATTGCACTATATTATCTAGATCGCGGAGACGTAGAATATAACAATAACATTTATATAACTGAATATATACATAATATATTATTATTATAATAAAATATGATAATACGGCCGATGTCAATCAGCGAGAGAACAACCAGACGACTACGGCGTGTTCATATTTTTTATTAAACGTGCTTACTACTAAACAATGGCGAACGACGTTGACACGACGAATATCTTCTGACATTCGTCGAATCGCTACGATCTGCCATTGGGTATATATAATGAGAAAAATAATAAGCTTTGACATACCGATTGAACCCCATTGCGGATGCGCCAGATTGTTGAACCATCCATCATACCTCTGTTTTTCCGTGAAGCTAAATTGTTTTTCTGAAAACCAAAAACAAGCCGTTAACATATCGGTCACTACATAATATTATATGGTATTCGGTACGGTACATATTTTAATGTAGATATTACAAATTACAATAAACAATTTTAAAACTATGATCGGATAAACCCACTCGTACAATAAGTCGCTGTGTTACCACACGGTTATTGTATTATATTTTTTCGACAGTGGCCTTAATGAGCTTGCGCGAACACACAACGGCCAAGTCATTATTTAAAAATATAATATAATAATAATAAATACGAGTACTCAGAATTATGACAACGGTCGCGGTGGTCGGTGGTTGTTAAGTAACGGGTCTCTAGGCGCAAGATGAAGTAATTTCTTCGGCGGTTCTCACAGTCTTCACTCACACATACACACACACACGCATAAATACAAAGAAAATCGTCACGACTATCGTTTCGATGAGATCGTGAAAACTTCGAATGATCTGCATCGGGCATATTACTCGTATGAGCACTTCAAGTGCTAACGTAGTAATATACGATTTACCAGTATAGATCATAATGCGTTGCAAAAATTATATTATTTATAATTTTTGAGGGTATTTTGATATACTCTGATTTGACTAATTTATCTTAATTATACGAGGTATATATGAAAACTTTCGATCGATAACATCCAAATGACCGGAAAATAATTGCAAAACTAAAATAAAAATTTCGAAAAAGGTAGTTTCAAAAAGAATAATACCGATATAATTAGAATACTAAAAAAATGTTATAAATCAATAATTTAGTAATAACGAATACAGTATAAACTTATTAATATGAATACAATATACATGAATCAATTAAAAGTAAATAATGAATTATAATTCATAGATTATTTTCTGTTCATATATTTATTACTAATGATGTAGGTAAGTATTTTGTAATATATAAAGTATATTTCTACACCTATTTACTATAATATATTGTTTTGTATACTGTTTTTATTTCTGGCCAATTGCTTTTCTAATCCATACAAATAAAAGCATCTTTTAATCATCCAATAATATAACTTAATAATCAATCCCCATTTCATTTCATAATTGTATTCATATTTTCGAATTTAAAGGTTAAAGATTAAACCCTAAGACATTGAGTCGTGGTTGGAATTCATTCAGTTATTATCAGTTGACAAGTTATTTCAAGCCACTGAAGAGGTAGGTGTCAATAGGTGCATTACACCACTATAATACTTTCAAACCACATCTAGCTATTAAGCATAAGCTGGTATACCCACTTAAAAAAAGAAAATACATTTTTCAAAATAAAATGTATATTTGTTTCTATTACGTATATTATCATTGAGTATATACTAAAGATTCAGTGATATTTTTTACACTAATATTCATAAATCATAATATGTGATTACCTATTCGATCATACCTGTATAATATCAATTATTATAATAGGTATACCTATACAATTTATTTTTACCCAACGTTGTCTGTACAATTACGACTTACGTGTCGTGTATCCTCCCATCCGCGTATAAGTTACATTTCGAAGTACCTACATGGAAATATTCAACTCTTGTTCGATAGTGAGAATTTTCCGCTTATTTAAACGCGGATTTCTAATAATAACAATAATATTGTACACTGTGTATTGTGTCCGTCGGCTTGTTAAAATAATAATAATAACATCGTTGATATACAATAGAGCAATCAATCAACGGTATTATTACGCTCAATATAGAGTGATATAACATATGTAATACAGTTATATATCTATTTTATTGTAGTGCGGTCTTACATTAACAAATGTGTTGGCGAACACTAATATGGCAATGCACACGCTCAATCCTTTTTTGTCGTTTATACCTAGATCCTGTTTTAATTTATTTATTATACATTATTGTCAAATTAATTATATCAACCGTATTAGCTAGAATTCAATTGTTTTAAAAAAAAATGTTTGTATAATAAATAATTAAATAATATTTATTTATTGCTGCTTTACCTGAAGCCTTCACTGAATATTGTTTTTAAAATATATTAAGAGTGATATAGCTAGATACTATTTATTTCGACGATATATTGATATGGTTAATGGTTATATTAAGATATTTTGTGTGTATTGCTAAAGTTCCAAGGTGGCCACCTATCCGGGAACTAACAACGGAGCGGTTAGCTTAACATCAGCGCTGTTAGATAACTGCAGAATACTGTTAGGTAGTGTAGTAGGTAAATTGTGTTGCATATATTATTATAATCATCCGTTTTTCTGTAAAACAAATGAGCAACTTCCTCAGCTTATTAAAAAAAAAAAAACAAAAACATGATTTAATTTAATTTATCTTCTTAGATCTGCTATTCATTTATACACTTATAGTTGTTGTACACGTTACACCTTATGACTCTATAGCTCTGTGTACATTATGTTTCATAATCTTGTTTATTGTTAATGGGTAGTATAAAAAGTACTTTTTTAAAGTAAACTGGATAAATTAACACAAAAACCACAGTTATAATGATATTGTCAAAGCAAGGACGCGAAACTCACGAATTCCAAAATTACAGGTAAAATAGTATTGTTTTATAAAATTTGGATGAATTACTCATAAAGGTAATAAACGCGTTGAAGGCCGAGACGTATTTATGAGGGTATCAGACACTATGATGTATATAAAAAAAAGGATAAAAAAAAAATAGCTTTCGAAAAGCCAATAAACTCTTTTACGCCGTACTTTTATATGAAATAACATAAGAGATTACACAAAAAAAAAATTAATAATGAATGATAATAAAATAAGACTAGTTTTTACATTTGATAAAATGTATAAGAGACTTTAATGCAGTCACTATGTGAACTCGTTGTGTCACCCGATGCGATGCGTGTTGACGACCTCGCCTAGATGAATCGACTGCAGCGTTAAAGACATAATAATATTATAAAGTTATAATTTATATTAGGTATGTATATTAAGTATTTTATTAAACAGATGTAGACAACGAATGTATTTCGGTCGATATATAATATAGACAGTATACATATTGCACACACACACATAATCATTTATCATATAATATATTACCATATGAAATGCGTAAGCCGGGACATGGAATCGTGACACTGACACAGCTCGACTTAAAATATTCCGACCACTGCAAGTTGCAGCGTACTTGGAACGCGAGTAATTAAAATCGCACGCTGCAGTTATATATTATCGGAATATATACGATAGATACGGTTGAAATGACGAGTATTATTTTTATATTTTGTATAAGGAGAAGCGGTTTGATACGATTCGGATGTGCGTGTACAGTGTACACATACATACGGGTCACGTGTGTCTCATTGATGTATATTATATATAAGTCAAGGCAGCCTCTTCGACAACGATGCTGGTCGCGCAAGTCGTTGTATCACATAAAGATTTAATATATTACTGCTGCGTCTGTAATATATATATATATATATATATAGGTATATTTATATTCATATTAAACTGCAGTAGACCCGTTTTCGTCTACGCGGCGCATAAACTATTTACAGCATAATATTCTCGTCACGATCGTACGGAATACATGATAAAAAAAAAAAATCACCGTGGAATCATTAGAAACACAACACGTTTCATGGTGTCCGTCTCTCGTGTCTTGCAGCGAAATTCCTATCGTCCCCCGCCACGGTACAGCTGAATTCCCAAGTGTGTACACGGCAATTTCTTCTAGATTAATAAAATTATTCAAATAATTCTAATTTTTTAAATTGTTAAGTATACATAAAAACCATATGCGTTCTATTCAGTTATTTAGATTTGTAAAGAAGTAGTACAGTAAGTTAGTAGTAAGTTTTAAGAAGTAGGTACCATAGGGTAATAGAAACTATTATTTTTATCAAATGAGAACAAATTCTGAAAACGCTTATGTACCAGCTAATTCAAAATTCAAACCATTAATTTTTGAATTATTAATATTGTGTATATTATACGAAGAAATAATAAGGATGATTGTCCTAAAAAATGGTTTAATAAAAACAAAAATTAGTGTAATATCGAATCTATATGTTCACTATACATTATATACATATAGTACTCTGAGTACTCAAATTAAAATAAATAGTTCGTATTCCCACAAGACAATTCTTAAATGGTATAAAAATCTAAATAATTGAAAATATAATCCATTATAAGTATAATTTAAAGTATTGAAAATCAGAATTCGATTAAATTCATTATTAATGGAAAAAGTGATAGTGAGCGTATAATGCTTTGTGAATCGGTCTATTTAATAATATGATTAATATGTGTATGGTACTATGGTCAAATATATATATAGCATGTACATTGTACTGTTATGTTTTATATTTTTCACGGCCCACTCATCATCTTCTCCATACCACCACATATCGTCATTCAACGTCAACATTGTCGTTGACTGAGTTCATGTAGCAGCGATTGCGTAAAGCTCGTTTGACATGGCTGCGGAATTTACAAGCACGTGGTTCATGCTGTTTTCGTACATAATAATTAATTCGTGTAAAATACATAAACTGTGATATAATATATATAATAATATAATATAATATATGTTTCTATTTAGCACGCGCGCGTAGGATGAATCACGATCGCATTTGACGTGCATATATATAGGAATGATTGTCGACGTTTGCGATTTTCTATATATTATGAATTTCATTTTAAATTTATGTACCCACATCGGATCAAAAAAGAAATTCCTCACCTCCACATTATTTCTTCATGGTATTTCGATTTTTGATCTCGAGTTTCAGTCTTGAAATTAGATCGAGTCATTTAAGATTTTCAAATTTACTGATTCCGTACCTCGTGGATAATCTTACATATATTTTGAAACCTATACAGTTCGAGTGATAATAATACTATCAGTGATTAATCGAATTGCTACCAACTAGATATTTTTCTTCGTATAGATATCCTACAATTAAATATAGGTATATAAAATAATATCAATAATAAACATATTCATATAATATTATTTAAATTTTAAATTGATCAAAATAATTTTGGTTTATAAATCCCTTGTTTTTCAAAATAAACATTATCCATAACTTCACGTGATTGATTCTAAAGTTATTGTCAAATGCTAATTATTTAACCTGACTGAACTCTCAGTCGAATGTACCTCATTTAATTTTATCTTTAATAATATAACATAAACAAATTTTATTATATCCTTGAATAAATTTCAATGATTTAAAACTATGAATATGTCTACTAGCTACCTATGTGTATTTAGAAATAATATAGTTTTATGGCGCTAGTCAACGGTTGTGTTTTTAAAAAAAAAAAAATGATAATTGCACACTCCATCAGACGTTCTTTTTGGTCTAGTCATGAACCAACTGACACATTAAAATGCTTTTTACATATTAACACAAATTTATTAAATGTTACGTTTTTCGCCATGACGTATTACGGCCTCGTAAATCATACACTGACGCTACAGAATTGTTAAACATTAAATAATAATACTGCGTAAAACAGTGTGTGTGTATGTAAGCAGTAAGCCTCAAGGGCTAACTACCGCAAGTATGCGACTGCTCTATCCCATATATACATGTACGATGTATCCTATATATGTATATTGTGTATTATCTATAAATATAAAATACGCAATACGCGTGTCCTGTAGTGTATAATAGGCATGTACAATTGCGCCATCTCGGCGCAGGGTGATTCATTATATGTTATGGGGGACATAATATTATTATATATATGCGTTGTCCATTTCACAATCCGCACAAGTATAACATGATGGATAAAAATCAAAAGTTCTCTCACTGAATTTACCCATTTGTGATATTAAACTACTCAATTTTATAGAAATAAACAGCAGTGTAAATTTTCCCTTTAACCGTTAAAAAGTTTACAACAATATTAAAAGATGCCAGATCAGATTTACGGTTTGAATATGTATATATTATACAATATAGGTAGTACATATTATGTTACGGTATTAATGTATTTTACTAGGCATAAATCATAACCACCAAAATATTATATTACTGCAGTCGTAATATGTAACTATAGTTATCGTTATAAATCCCCAAACGTAATGGTACCTTCCTAAATATTTACAATGTTTAAATAATGATTACAAATACCTACACCTATTTTACAACTATCATCAGTGAATATATTATAAATTTTATATTTTACTGGACAAACAAAAAAATTAACCAAAAATTACTTACATAATATTAGTTATGAGAATCTGATTGACAGTCAAATGTTGATACAAAAATGATTATTTAAAAAAAAATAGTGAGAATGATGTTATAAATAATTTAAATGAGTTTTAATCTTTTTATGATAACACTATTTATAATAATATTCGTAATATGTTATACATACAACACGAACCTGTTCAGTGGAGCCCATTATTTATAATAGTATGTATATGTTTTATAACTCGATTTAAGGTGTTAAAGGTTTGCATAATGTACGATTTTATTTAACTATATATAATAAATAATAATGTAACTTATACAAATTTTTATTTGACTATCATTATAATAAATTTGTTGTAATGGATACGTTTACCTATAAATATATTAATTCAGCTCAATACAAGATGTGATAAAATCTCGTCACTCCGATCTCTCCCGCGTGCAGAAATAAGTATCAACGCTTATGTTTACGTGAGACAAGATGTGACAACGGAATTTATTCCGTTATTCGCGACAACAGCATCATATGCAATCAGGCAAACAAATTTCATCCAAGAACCAATGTTTTCGCATATGAAAATAAATATATATATATAATAGCACATGCTTGCAAGAATGCTATAATTGTTTTATTACGGGTATTTATACTGTACACATAATATATGTATACTCTTTAACACAGTAAATACTAATTAGTAATTACCTATCTCAAAAAGTATTAGTTTTATCAACATAATGATTAAAAAATTCATTACAAAAATCTATTCACGGTCAATCGCCACATAATGAATCACCTAACTCTTCCTCTAAACAAAACGTTGTTATTACTTAAGCATACACAATATAAATACCGTAGATCAACACGGACAATACTAAATGTCATACTTTGGATAACCACTCTCGACGTTTACGACTTCAAACGTATTAAAACTAGAACTTTTCTTTAAAAACTTCTCCTCGAACCAATATATAATCCAATTCCAGGGTTCAAATATAAAAAGCTCAACACTATAGGTTAATATATAGAGTGGCTTTGGCTTACACGCGAATTTTATTTTGACTCACAAAAAACGAATATTCAATAAATATATATATTATATATATGGGGTCGTTACTATTAAGGGAAATACAATTTTATAAATTTGTATACAGTAGGTACTATAGGCTATAAAAAATAGCTTATCCATCATGTATTAGTATTACTAAAAATTTTTTAATTACAAAAAAATATCTAATATTTAATTTATGTTTGTTATTCAAACATCTATACCTACATGTTTGTATTTTATAGACTCCAAAATTACCTAATATATTTTTAAAAGTTTTGGAATTTGTTCTTAGAGATATCAAGCAAGTTTAAAGAGTAAATTAATAATAACGTTCAAATATATTTTAATTAATAATTAGATATTCATCTCGGACAAATTAGTTCACAGAACGAGGTACACCAATGTCAATTTGCCAGTTAACTGAGGTAGATTATAAAACCGAGATACATATCACTGATGAAGTGTTTTAATTTATGTTTGTTTATTTTTCCCTTGCAAATTTTATTACCATAAATGTTTATTTTATTTAAAAATCTTTTATAACATTGCATATTATATTAGAATATTCACGCAATGCATTTTCATTGAAAATATAATATATTTTATTTATATTTATAGTATAAATTATTTGGTTTTTAATTTAATAAAAATATCTAAATAATAATAAAAAGTGATAACATTCGATGAAATAATAATATATATTATGAAACATAATATTATAACACTCGTAAGTTACAAATATTTTATTTATTAAATATGGAATCATTTCTAATTATAGTAAATTCAACCGGACAAGTGCATAGTGGTTGAAGAGATTATCACGCATATGTATAGCTGTGTTTACTAAGAGATACCTATATATATTTAAGAGTCAGAAATCGTCCTTTAGTCACAAAACGTAGTTAAAGTTTATTTATGATTATGACATGAGCAATATCTATAATACTACAAGTGGAATATGTACGTGGATTTAATAGTGCGAACACGATTGTATTGTGTTTCAAAACAAACGACAATAAAATCACGATTCGATAACGGCGGCAAACTGCAGCGGCACTATAAACGTAGGTATATGATAAATGTGCAATAAGTACCTACTTTGATTTTAGGTAAACTAATAAATTATAATTTTTTATATGTATTATGCTCAGTTAGGTTAGAATTTTTAAAACTAAAGTGTGAATTGTCAATTATATAATTAATGTATTACCTAATGATAAAATACGTACCTTTACTCTCTACAGTCTTCACATAAAACCACGAGAAAGAATTTTTTATGTATAAATTAGAATTTTTATTAATTATAATTTTTAACCTCCCTCTCTCCACCCTAATTTTTTTCTGTTTACGTAACAACTTGTTGCGCAACATTTTTATTATTATTGCTATGTCATTAAAATTACTAATTCAGGTATAAGAATACATTGGTTTTCTTGAAAAAAAAATCATTTACGCGCATATATTTATACCTACATATTTTATTTAAGCATCTATACGCATAGTGCATGCCACATAGGAGTTTTAAATCTCAGTAAATAAGCTCAAAAAGCAAATAAAAAAAAACCTATTAAATAATAGGTACTAATGAAATAAAATATCAAGTTTTATTAATTGTATATAAATAGCCTCCGGAGGCTTAAGTGGACTTACGGAACTGTTTTTTTTTCAAATAAGAATTACATTATATATTTATATTATTTTATATATATTAAAGTCATTTAACAATAATATAATTACAAGTGTATTTTATATTATAATATAGAGAGATGAACGAAGATATATTTTTTTCATAGGAAAATCTGTGACTGTATAAGGATTAAGGACAATATTATATTATTTGCAAAGAGCGAGCGTAGGTATATTTACTCCGTACTCGGTCTAACTATATAATATTTTATTGTAGTATTCGCGTTCATATCTCCACCCGGCAGCGTTTCATGTTTATTTTATGGCAAATAATAATATATTAGTCGTCAACGATTACATATTGTGTAGGTACATTAAACTCATATAGGTATACCAGTTAGGCAGTTAACTATCTCCATGTAGGTATATGGTTAAACGTATCCGCGATAATTTTCTTTAAAAAAGATACAATAATATGATAAAAAAAATATTACATATTACAAAGACGGTCGAAACAAGTCATCAAACCCTCACATTTATTATCGTATAATAAAAATATAGCTTTTACCTATTAGGTGGCTAAAGGTCGTAACGCAAGACTGTAACATTAAAATAATGAACACATACGATTATCGTTTAAACACACGTCGCCCCCGAAAAACTTCTCAAATCTCGATAATATCACATAATATACTAAATAATAATATTATTTTTAGAGTTAGGTAGGATATCGGTATCATTATTATGCTATCATTCTACTTGCATCTACAATGCGTGCCAAGACTTAAATTTGTGTTAAATTACATGTGAATTTTTCATTTAGTGTAACCGAATTTCATGTCTAGATCTTATCGTAAGATACAATTAATAAAATTTTCTTGTTCACTCATTTAGACTTAAGAATCAGTAAAAAAAGTTTTACTGTTACAGTTAAAAATCATACATATCATTGTTTGTACTATTTTAATATGTATAATGACTATAATTATTAAAACACGGACGCATTTAATAATGTTTAATAATTAAACTTTAATTATAATGATAAAATATAATATAAATAACACTAAAAATGTGTATACTAATTTATCAATGAATTTAAGCCATGTTAATGTTAGTTGTTTTCATATTTATCCATTACTTAATGATAAATATAATGTTTCTTATGAAATTTTCTTTGTCATTGCTTTTTTTCAACACTTTTTTTATGTATTATGTTACACAATTACATCAAGATATACGATTGAGTAAAAACTTATGATAGTGTTAGCCCTGATGGTTATAAATTTTATAAATTAAAAAGGTTACATTAAATATGCTTGGATTTAAGCCTTAAGAAATTACGAAATATGCACTTCAATAAAATTATATAAAAACGCTCTGAAAATTTTTATTACTAACAATCTAAAGCCATCACGAGTAAAGTGTCCAGATATAAAATATAAAAATAAAGTCTCATTTTTTTTTAAATATATCTAAGGTACTTGGTAAAAATTTATTTTTATAAAATATCATATCATATTTTAATGAACAAAAAGTTTTTTAAGCAACATAACTTAGGGTTTAACTCACGCATAGTTTTCTGGTATGGAAGAAGCAAGTTAGTAAGTATAGTTTTCAAATAATTTCTAGAAACTAGAAAGCGGCTGCATCTCCATGCCACCCCCAAAGTTACATATGATATTAGATGCCGATAATACTTTGTTATTGAGAATTTATTTTTATAATAAATGTGTTAAATTTTAATTTAATGACAAATCATTGTATATCGTGTAAAAATAATTGTTGACTACCTATATCAATATGTTATTAAGTTGAACAAAAAACACCTAATCTAACCTAACGCTTTATACACACACATGATGTATAAACAGTTTTATCGATGAATGCTCGGCAGTACTAGGTAATTAATAAAAAATTATAATATTATTATTTTAGATTTTTAGAATACTATATAAAAATTATTATAGTGACAATTTTGATATGAGAGAGAAGTGAATGTCAAATTTTTATACAAATATAATATATATCAAAACTCTAGCTCGGTGAGTCTATAGACCATAGGGTGTAGGCGAGAGTTTATTGTTGTCTTGCCAATCAGATCCGATCAATATATAGTACATACATAATATAATATAATCACTTATTCCGAGTCATTGGATTTAATTTAACACAGACGCGCCTTTTACCAAAATCACAATTGAATAGGTGTCCGTGATTTGTGTATCGTGTGCGATTGCAGTGTCATACTATTGCATTAGAAATAAAAAAAGCCGTGTAAAAAGCCTTAATTACATCATAAGTATAATCAAAATATCTTATTTTTTGACTATTATATTATATAAAACTATATCTTATATTTATAAACGGCTTAGAAACTAAAATTTATAACTTAAAATTATGGTATAAAATGTTTTGATACTGAATACAATTGCTATTTTCATAAAGCAACTTCAAACTACTTTTATTGTCAGAATTTTGTATATTTTTTACTTTTAAACTACCTACATTTTTGCTGTGATCCAACAAATTGATCAAAAAAAAAAAAGCGGGCAAGTGGGTACCGCTCTGCTGTACATTAGGTGCCATGTGGATCACTATATATTGTAGGATGGTTAAATTTGAATCCAATGATAATTATCATTGTATACGAAAAACGATTCTGAACGAAGATGATTTATCAGCCTAGGATATAATTTTCAGTGGTTGGTAAAAAAGGTGGTTTATGTTTTAATGGCCTGAATACGTCAAAATTTAAGTTATTTTATAATTATTGTAAGCTAAAATTATGAAAAACCTTGTATTATATTTTCAACTCTTAGATACTTATACAAAAATATTTTTATGAATTATACCTACAAAATAATTTGCAAATATTCATAATTTTGACGAA